>JAGDQP010070262.1:0-10779 GCA_022664845.1 Lepisma saccharinum
TCTCTCCTTACTTTACCTTACCACAGGCATGTAGCTTTCGCTAATAGATGGTGCAAAAGTCTTTCTCTCTCTCTCTCTCTTTCTTTCTTTCTTTCTCTCTCTCTCTCTCTCTTTTACCTGTTTTTTACTTCAGAATGAACTTTACTCTTTTTTCCATGAACTTGTCAAATACATTTTAAACTATACTTCAAGAGCTTGTGCTTTTACACAACACATTGATGTAACTGACTGAAGAAATTAATTCAAATTCAATGGAAAACTAGACTAACGTTTAATATGTAAATAGTCATATATTTGCTTAATGAGCACAAATTATCAACTTACAAGTAAACCTATCAATGCTTCAAATTGCTTTTTCGACCAAACTTGGTAGGCGAGTAGGGTACATCAGGAAACCTTCAGAAAGTATGATTAAAAGTGCTTTCGTCCATAAAGACGGGCGGATTCATTGATTGAATTGTTTTTAACGTTCTAAATGAGTTGGTAAGCTTCCAAGGGCGGGACCTACAGTTTAACGTGGACTCCGAACCACTTGTCCCCACCGGGAATTGAACCCGAGATGGGATCCCTTGATTACAAGGCAGCGAGCTTTACCACTCACGCACAGGGGACACAAAAGACGGATGCAGCCGCTAAAAATTTGATTCATAAGAATAATATAAGTATTTATAGTGTGATCAAAGTCAGAAAACACACGTTTATTGTAAAATACTTGAAATAATGTGTAACAAATACACATGAACGTATACTGGGTCAATGCGCTACCTTTTAGAGGGTACGTTTGTCATGGCCGCCATTTTGAATCTTGATCGGCTTTTTAAATGAGAAAGGGGTCGTGTAACAACTCAAACTGGCCTGGAATTTACCAGAAATGCATTGGTGAAATGAGTTTTGCCAAAAATATATTTTCGAGATAGTTAATGAGATATTACATGAGTATGCGTAGTTGATTGAAAAGTCCATAAATGCTCTGTTCTTCTCGAAACAGTGCAATAAATAAAAAGCCAATGCAGAAGTAATGAGTATTGGGGACCACCTAAACAGTAGATAATACAGTTAATATGTATAATTCATTTTAATGTATTTAATTTTTTTTCATCCTCATAAAATTTAATTTTATCATCTAAAGCAGTAATACTGCAACGTATGTATATTTGATTAGTAGAATTACATTATTTCTAGACCAGTGCGAAAATAAAATAGTATCTTCGTATTTTGTTTTGTACATATTATTTAAAAATAAAGAAAGAAAAAAGATACCCACGACTTCTATTTAGGCTCTGGTCGCTAAAGATTAGAACGGTAGTTGCACAGTTCCTAAATATTAGCTTTCGCAGTTCTGTATCGCGTTTGGCAAAAAGGCCTATAGCATTTTAATTCCTAATTTCCTCATTACATCAATTATCAGTTGTACTAATTTGTTTTATGACACACAAGGCGTTAAAGCCAGACCTCATAATTAAATATGCTATTAAATATAACGGATCGCTGTTCCAATTTCTTAACTTAAAATTCGTTCACGATTTTCCATTATGCAACTTTAAGATTAAGTCATTTCTATACCAATGATCCAATTTGGGATGTAATATTGCGTCTTTCAATACAAAACTGGAGGAAGTAAGCTGTAAATACCGTCGTAGTAAAAGTGACAGGGCTGTTACGCTTTTCACAATAAATTAAAAAAAAGTAAGATCCTACAGGAAATAAACCTGCTATCTGCAAGAAGAATCCACGTCAATATTTCCTTTAAAGAAACTGAGTAAAAGATCTACGAGCAAATCTTGGAAATTAGTTTAATGGTATTGAATTTCTTTCATATTTTTAGAACAGAAATTCTCAGTAATAATTCAGGTGAATTTTCACTTTCATTTAGCAGCAGAACTTCGAGTATAATACTGGACTGTATCACTAAATGCCGGCCGGGTGGCCGAGCGGTCTGCGGAGGTAGGCTATCAATCGAAGGTCCCGGCAGGGGCATGGGTGTGGATTTTAACAGCTAAAGGCGAATCGTGACGGGCCGAAGTCCAAAGCTACTAGACTGACACATATAAAAATAAAGTTTACCAAAGATTTTTTGTATCACTGAACGTTTCCTTCAGGAGATGGTCGGAAAGTATTACCCCCAGGAGATGATCGGAAAGTATTACCCCCAGGGCACAAAATTTTCCCCAGAGACACCCGCAAATTCTCAAGCACTAGTAATAACATGTGGAACTTAGTCTTCATACGCCCCAGAGAAAAAAGTACCCTGGAAAGTTTCTCTGAAAGAATCCCTGGTCTATTAGTAACAACAGAACATCAACAGCTGATTTCTGATCTAAGCGGAGCCAAGTAGCTTACTAGTTGTCTACGATACTGAGTCGAAGTAAATCTAAGTCTCTACCGAGAATGGAAAAGAGAATAAGAGAATTACAGGGATAAATACGCGAAGTGAACATCGGAAACATTAATGCGCTGCGGAACTTCTAAAGATAAACAACCAAAATTGATAAAGTTAGTTGGGTTTTCTACTTTGAGTTGAATTTGAATTTAGTTATATGTGATTTTCGCATTTTTTTGCTCAGGCCGGGATAGGATAGAATAGAGGATGGAGAATGTATCGGCCAGGGTTTTTATTTAATGTACTATCCCGGTATTCGTTTGATGAAACTGAGAAAAAATCCTGCGAAACATCACTCAGGATTTGGCTTCGGGGTTCTTTACACACGTGTCTTCCCCTTTAAGATCCAAAGTCCGCAACGTTACCGCCTGAACTACAGGGGTTGGTCATCTACCTCGAGATATCTCTCTATGCAGACTAATTCTGAACTGAAGCTTCTTAGCTTTTGTTTTGTTTTCTTTTATATGGGTCAGTCTAGTAACTGTTGACTTCGGCCCGTCACGATTAACCGTCACGTTCGAGTTAAAAGACACCCATGACCCTGCTGGGACTCGAACCCGGGACCTTCTAGTCGTAAAGTTCCTTAGCATGATAGCCTTGGCCTGTCAGGCGGTTGCCGTTCAGAGGGAGAGTCACTTCCTCAGCACAACGATTCCGCACCATAAGCTTTCGAAACAGGAACTCATGTTCTGTCCAGTTGGTATCTCAATGCTGCGTCAACAGCGAAGTTGAAATATCCCACCGAGGATTGAAACCTGGCACCGTTAGCATTAACTGTGACAAAGAGCGTATCCTTATTCTGCACAGAACGAACCAAAATGCAATTTCTCAATGATGGTCAATCTGTTGTGCAAATTATTTACAAGGTAACAGCAATAGCAGGGTCAACACTCTAGGAACATTCATATTTATTGATTTATATTCGATAATACGACACTGGTTCTGGAAGTAGAAAAATAATTTACTTCAAACTAAAACTTGCTAGATATTTTAAAATTGAAGTCTACTGGACTTCTTAATTGTGGACAAAGGAATAGGAAAATTAGCTACTCTGGCCTTGTATTCAATGGTATTCATCATGACCGTGTATTCATCTTGTGTGACTGGAGAAAACCTATCAGGATTTTGTCCAGTTTCAAGGTTTGAGTCCCAAATCTTAGTAATAAGGGGAGAGTAAGTTCCCTCTGAACCATCACACTCTGTAGAAAAAAAATATTTATCACAGTGAAAAAGTAAAGATCTTAGCAGAATGTTTTGTAATATCACGTTTGATTTATGAAAATACAACAATAGAAACCGATCAGGGCTAAGCTTAAAGGTGTGCTCAAGCACAGGGATGCCAAAAAGAACCGAAGAATCTAATGAAAACTTGTGAAATTAACTAAAAATATAAGGCTTGGTGTGGATCCTGATGGAGGGAGCGCTAAAAATGGGAGCTTGCACAGGGCCTCATGTTCCCTAAATTCGATGAATTACAACGAAAATCTATATGTAATAAAATTTTAAACGTAATTAATTAGTGGAACAACGAAATGAAGTAAGATGCGATCGCGATACGATAGCTTAAAATATTTTATGTGCTCAGGACATTAAATTTGCATATTTAATTCATTTATTGTAACAGGAAATTCTGAATGGAAGCGTTCTCGGTTTACTCTATAGTCAAAATGTATTTTTAAAAAGAATCATTTTAATAACCAACTTTGTAGTTTGCGACCGATTAAAAGTTAAACCATCATGAAAACGCTTTAAGTGAATCCAAGTTGTGAAATTTCAATTCTACCGCTGTCCACGATGACAGTACCTTATGGATTGTAATTATCATCTTTATTTCATTCAAACATTACAAATCACGAGGGCTCAAATTCAGAGTATTGGTTAATCACTGTCATTACACTATTAATCAGTCACAAATACGTATTCTCAACCTTTTTATAAGTAATCTGAATAAAGTGGTGGCCTATAAACAAAATGCCCTTTGAGAGGCAGTGGCGAACTCAAGGTTGAGTTTAGAAGGGCAATTCTTTGTCTCCCAGTTCTTGGGAGGGAACAGATTAATAGCAACAAAAACAATGGTAAAATATGAATCTCTGGGTCCGCCACTGCCTCTCAAAATTTGGTAGTATAATGTACTCTCTATTTTCGAGAATCAGTGACGGGGACAGGGATTCATATTTTACCATCGTTTTGGTTCTATTAATCTGTTCCCTCCCAAGAAAATTCAGAGGTACAGTTTTTAGGATGTACTTATTGTAATACAACAAAATTCGAAATACTCCGGCCCCCACAAAATGTATTGCAAATGAGAATATTAGCATATGTAATTATTAGTTCTAAAAGGGGTTCATTTGCAATATTGCAGCCAAATTTTGACTAGAGATCCAATGATAACTTTTTATTTTTTGTAAAATTTGTAGTCCCAATGCCAAACTCACCGCGTGCAAAAGTGTGACCAAAAAATAATTAGATAATTTTTGACGAGTGTTTCTTATTTCACATTTCATAATAAACGAAGTAGCAAATATAGACGGACTAGCCTTTATATTGAATACTAATTGTTAATATTAACAAACGAAACTAACCCACTATGATTCAATATCATAAATATTATGTTGCTGTGTTGTAATGATCTAATTCTAATATATTCCACAGTCCGCAGTCTACTCTATTGAGTTCACGAGAAATACGTTTTTTCATGATGCATGATGAGCCAACGAACAGCAAGAGAGAATCTCAATAATTTTCGCACTCACGAAACATGACGTTTTGCGCCATCTAGCGGTACTTTCTCTTAACTACTTGCGAAACTAATTACAGCACGATACCGAAGTTACACAAAACACACAGAGCACTCTAGCGAAAACAAACAACACTAAAACGTTCTTAGTGCAATGTAGACTCTTCCGTTTCTTTATCGATATAAGTATGAAATTTATTTATTAATTGCTACAATAAGGGAAAGGTTTTCGGAACCATGTTTTGTCGCAGCAAAAAAGTAACTGGAAGTTTGAATTTGAATTTTATTTACGGCGTTTGGGCATCTAAGGCCCAGGCCGGGATAGTGAAGGGAAATGATTCGGAAAGATGTCGGCCAGAGCCTATGTTGAAGGTGCCATCCCGTCATTTGCGTACTGTGACATTCCGGGGAAAAAATTGGTCAGGATGGTCGGTCACTGGGATCGAACCCACGGCCCCCCGAATGCTGCGCCAATGCTCTGCCACCTAGCTACGGCGGCTCGGTAGGAATTTGAAGTAAAAAATGAACGAAAATGGCTTTATGAACAAAGAAGTCTTCTAACCTTCAATTTAAATAAAGTCGTCCTTGAAAGGCACTTAAATATAACAAAATCTTAAGTGTTCGATGTTACCGTTTGCATCAAAACGTTTCGCAAAATAACCAGAACAATTAATTCTCCTTCCATCATTAAAAGTCATTTTGTAGGCGTCCAAACTTTGTTGACTTTTATAGGCGTTCTGCAACAATATATATACTATGTACGCTTGTGTTTCAACTCTTCTGTATTCAAACAGTATATACGCTCAACTTAAACGTAAAATATGTAGATATTTCTTTTAAGGAAGATAAATTAATTTTGTTATTCGTAAAGATATATCAAAATGTAAGCTGTGATGAATTTAGCGTGGTGTAAATTTTAACACGAATTAACTTCTTGCAATGTTTTACTTTCGAGCACAATTTGGATACTTTGTGTGTACTTCTCCGTATATATTAGACTGTATCAAATAGGTGGTTTTGGTAACTTAAAACGAAGTAAAAAGAAAAATGTTGAAGATAAAACCTGAGTTGTCTCGCTAATTGTCTATTTTTTTAACCAACTAAGCTCTGTAAAGAATGCATTTCAGTATAGCGACAAAACATGCTGTGGATAGAATTCCGAACATTGGTTTCGTATTCGGAAGGTTCTGGGATCAACCGCAGCGGCTGACCCTAAGGTTTTCCCAGAGCTTAGTCTCAGTCACACCAGGCCCGGATATAACAGTATTTTTAATCTACACCTTCCCAAAACCTCTTCCCTTTACTAGATCTGAAACCCAAAGATGCCTAACGGTCACAAATGAAATTCAAATTCAAATTCTGAACAAACTTCCACCGAGCAAAATCTTTTCTGTCCCTCTAGAAAACAATTAACCATATAACCTATAAAAAAAAATATAATTCCCCAGCATCATCGAAAGTTGATTGTAAAAGAAGAAATAGTGCTCTTTACACTCCATAAATGGAAACTGGGAAAACGTAGAAAAATGTAATACACATAATGCTGATTTGGAAAACATATCTAAGGAGAAACAATTTGTAATTTTGAACCCGAAAAAAATTGCCAATACGAAAGATGTATACATTTTCGTTACTGTCATACTTTATAGCTTCAAGCCTATTATATTTTAAATGCAATTTTAAATTGATCAATGTTCATTTATGTATCCTAAACGTTTCACTGAGTTTTTTTTATTCCTGCGTGTTTGATTTTTTTTCTTCTCAGAGTCTTTGAATTCCAAGTACTAATGAACTCTTTTTCCTTTATTGCGTACTAGAAAAGTATTTAGTCACAGAGTGTAACAATTATAAAATGTATAATAAAGTATAGTACCGGTATGCATTTGACTACTTTCGATAGCTTATGAAAATAATTATGAATTGTTAAAAATTGCTTTGTTTCTTTCGTTTTTGCAAAGGGAAATTTTGTCATACTCGCGCAGTAAAGAGGAATTTATCGTATGGGTTTTGCCCACGGAGTATTATACCCTAGAATAACTATTTTGTTTCTCTACGTTCATCAATAGTTTTTTCCATTCAAAAAATAAACTAAATCACAACTAAACTGGACTAATAATCGGAATATTTAGACGAAAAGAATTATTGATTTTTGACACTTGTAAACTGCAGATAATGTCAAATATAGGTAGATGAATTCGGCAAACTTTTACTGTATTATTGTGTTATTAAGTGGTTCCCCTGCATAATGCACAGGTATTAATTTTGGCACACCAGTTTATCACTGTAACGCAGATTGCAGCTTTAACAATGGTAAATAAAACCAAAAGAACTTCAGATTCGGGTTCAGAACTCATGATTAATTAGGTAGCTTCTAAGCTGCTAATTGTACTATACATACTCATAATTACCTTGGCATATGACACTTAATTACATTGCCATGTAATACATAATTACATTGCTATATGACTCATAATCACATTGCTACATAACACATTATTACATTTCCATTGTAACACATTATTACATTTCCATTGTAACACATAATTACATTGGTGTATGCAGAGGCGGCGTTTGGGGGTGGCAACTGGGGCAACCGCCCCAGGCCCCGCGTTTCGAATTGATATTTTTCTTACTCAATGATATAAAAGTTGATTTGTAAAAAAAAAGTTTACAAATAAACTAGTTTGTATAGTTTCCATGCGAAATGTAATGTGAAATGGAAATGAATAAAGAAGCACTTGTAATTAGCAATGCAGTTTTTAAAATATATTGTACTTTCTTTAAACAAATTATGTCGGATTTTTTTTCATAAGAAACCGTTGTTCATTAAAAAAGAGAATATTTAGTAGTAAATTTAGGGTTAGGAATGAAAGGAAGAAGTGAGAGGAAGCATTTAGGGGGAAGTTGCTTACTGCTTTAGATGTAACATTTCGGCGCTCAGCGATTTTTACTTGTACTTTGGCCCCGTGGGGTCATTATTGCCCTAGGCCCCGCGCTCACCTAACGCCGCTTCTGGGTGTATGACACATATTTACATTGCTATATGACACATAATTACATTGCCATGTGACACATAAATACATTGCTATGTAACACATATTACATTACTGTGTGACACAATTACATTGTTACATGACACATAATTACATTACCATGTGTCACATAATTACATTGCTACATGACACACAATTACATTACCATATGTCACATAATTACATTGCTACATGACACATAATTGTATTACCATGTAACACAAGGTACCTCCCCATCTCTAATATTACTTTCTAAAGGACCCCAAAACATCTTTTGTCCTTATTTAATTTCACTTCGTTCGTCAGTATCTCTAGTTGTCTATCTCTTCGTCTGTAAGGCAGGCTAACGCCTTAACAAAACTGCTTGAGGGAAATAGTGTTCAAACTTG
Organism: Lepisma saccharinum; assembly: GCA_022664845.1. NCBI lineage: Eukaryota > Metazoa > Arthropoda > Insecta > Zygentoma > Lepismatidae > Lepisma > Lepisma saccharinum. The sequence continues at coordinate 8,539 of JAGDQP010070262.1, forward strand.
GCGTCAGCGACCTCGATTTATCATACCATTTTTAATCTGGTGACTCGCAAATCAGTCCGTTAGCTTTCTCTGACAGTATTGAATCACCGAAATCACACAATTCAGCACCAAAAAGATTGGTGGTCGCACTGAGACACCGAAAAGCGTTGAATTAACGCAGTCTTTTTTTTTTTTTTTTTTTGCAGTGCAGGCAAAGAGAAACTTTCGGTTTTATTACAGTGACTTCGATATATTGGAGGGTTTCAAATTTGGCAGCTTTAAAGCTGGTAGGTCCTTTCGATTTGTTTAGCTTTCCGCATTTAAATAATTCATTCTGGATTCATTATACGCAGTTCAGTACGTTGTCGTTGGGTTGGGTCTAAGAGATCGTCCAAATCGTACAACAGCAGCCAGAGGTGGGATTCAAGCTTTGCTTATTTTTGCTGGGCATCTGCGCATTAGGCACATGGCATCTGCTTAAATTTGCTTACAAACAGTGCCTAAAATTACTAAAAATGCGCTGACGTAATATTTTGAATAACCCCTAAATTACTATGAACTCAGTTCTGAATGTTTCCAATTGTCTGACACGAGTTATTCATTATAGTCTCCCAAGTTTATTTAATAGTTTACTTGTTATATATACTGTAGTCAGGGGCGAATTAACGTAAGAGAAAAATGGGCTGTAGCCCAGGCCCCCTCAATGTTTCAGGGGCCCCGCCAAAGGTAACTCAGTTAGCTATGAAAACAGTATGCATATGGTCAGGGCCGTCCTAATGCATGATCAGAGGGGACAGTTGTTTGGAGCTCCTAAACCTACACGGTCCTCCCCCCTCCCCCACGCTAATCTAAATACTTCTGACAAACATTGACTTTTCTAAATCCTTAATTTGATCCGTTCAATATCAGTAAAGGGAAATGTTAAGTGATTACTGGTAAAATGTGATTAGGATTTCAGAATCAGCTTCCTACAAGTAGACCACTAAAACATCATACAACGTATGACATTAGTTAATGGTTCATAGCAGAAACTATTTACACTGTGTTTTTAGTCCAGGATCTCTCAAACTTTTAGACCGAAATTGATACTTTCATCGTTGCACCAAGTAATATTACTGAATTGTCAATGTTAATATTTAAATTTGTATGAGTTCCAGTACTTATTATACCAACGATGCAGAACATTTGTTAGCATGTTTGCCTTGTATAATAATTAGGAGGCATCAAGAACGATGCCCGGTAAAACTTTGGTAAACTTTATTTTGTATGAGTCATTCTAGTAAATTTTGACTTCGGCCCGTCCCGATTATTCGTCACGTTCTAGTTAAAATCCACTATTACAAACATTCATGTCCCAGCCGGGATTCGAACTCGGGACCTTCGAGTCGCTGGCTTAGCGCCCTAACCCACACGGCTAACAGGTCGGCAACGATTCCCGGTGCCGAGCATCGGTTTTCCCTGGTTCCCTCAATCACACCAAGCAAATGTTGGGATGGTAAAATGAAGCAACAATATAAAAAATATCAACAAAAGTAGTTCAATTATATCTGTTAAATAGCTAAAATCTACATTCCCTGATAAACAATTGTGTTATTTCAAGCGGAAATAATAGGTGTATTATTATTTTTTAACTTTTGCATTTATTTTGTATTTATGCTCAGGCAGTACCACGCCTGACTACGAATCTGACAGGCTGGGTTCAAATCCCGGCAAGGACGCTGTAGGTTTTTCGTCAGTGTCCCCATGCCTGGCGCTTTGAAATGTATCAAATTGAGTACCAGAGTGTCCTTGGTACTCTTAGACACTTGGTAAAGTGATCGAGCGTGAGACTGACCAGTGACCACCCCACCTCACTTCGTGCCGTAGGTCTTGAATACGTGGAACGCTACCTCCATATCCCCCATACTCCTTTCACAGAATGTGTGCTTTACCTTTTATCATTTTTTTATTTTGGAAATACATATTTTAAATAAGTGAATTTAAAAGTCATTGTTTTTAATAATAGGAATAAACTAATTGAAAATCAGTGTACAACGAATTAATAACCGAAAGTTTATTGGAAAGGTTTCTTTTACTTTGTTCGGTGCCAACACAATTCTGTGAACGCATGCAAGACCTGATGAAAGACATTAAAAAATAATGTTACTCCTCCAAAATACTTTACAGGTGCCTAGCTCTGTTCTCTAGAAAATAGTTGTCTGAACACAATATTTGGTTGTCCAAAACATGGCGTTTCTGTACAATCTCCTATAAGGAATAATA
>JAGDQP010070264.1:0-10779 GCA_022664845.1 Lepisma saccharinum
TTATGTTTTTCATTATTTGCTACATACTACAAGAAATCATAAATATATTTTTCAGAACCCAGGACATTTGATAATGTTTTCTGTTAAAGAAAAGAAAATTCCAACGCTTGCTCGCTCACTCACACTCTCTCAGAATCACACACCGCCGACTCAACGTTAGTTGGGTGGCCTATCTTGTAGGCTTAGAGAAAAATCGTGTGTAACAAAGTCATGTGAACATAATTTTGGCCATGATAGTACAATATACGTCGTGGGGATGTGTATGATCTAACCAACCCAATCTTCAAATATTCATATGGTTATAAAATATGTTTTTCTCAACGACACGCAATATATTCAAAGTTGCAAAATGTTTGAAAGTACAAACGTAAAAGGATTGTATAAGTGTAAAATTCCGATTAAGTCCATTTTGAAATAAAATATTTGAGTATGACCACATGATCTATAAAAGAACTATGAGATAAACAACTTGTGCATGGCAATCATAGTTATACAAATTTTTATTAGCTTCCAAAACTCTTAAACTAGACACTTTATATACGTACCAATGGCCTAAACTTGATGAATTATATTTAATTGACGACGCAAAAACTGCTTTGTTTGGGAACTCTCTTGCATGTACTTACTTACACGTTCAAACCCCAGACAATGTTAGCTGTGTGAACAGAAAACAGTGCTTCGAAGTAGTAGTGAGAAAACTCTCTGAACACACAAAAAGTTTAAAAAGAATATTTCACGCACTACACAGATATGATGATGATGATGATTGGTTTATTGTCCGGATATCTTTGACTAAGGTGAAATTTGCTCTTCGACGCCTGAGGATGATACAGGCAAACTTCGAGTACAACGAAATTTCCGTTACAACGAAGTTCTTACAAGGATAGTCACGGGTCCTGTAAAATTCGTTATAACGGGATTATACCTGTATTGTCCTTTCTCCTAATAAATTAGTACGGATACGACAATATAATAATCCTCAGATGTTGTATTGGCTTCCATTGGTTGGAGACTATATGTCTTGATAAACACATATTAATGAATTTTGTTAATGTCGCATGTCGTAATATTCAGAGAAACATGAATCTGAGTTTCTATCTACTTGACTCATCAAATGAATGGTGTGGATTGTACCCTACTAGATCAGATGTAATTGGTTAAGTCTTAAATCGAAAGTAATTGCCAATCACAAGCTTACTCAGCTGTAACTAGAATATCTACCTCCATGATGCCAAATACCCTGATGAGATTGGATTATCCTATAAAATACTTGAGTATAGCTTGCAACTTCCAGTTTAATTTGAGTTGTTCTTATGAAAGCAATAAGTTAACTATTTCTGACGTAAACTAAACTAACTGTACCTAACACGAAATCGGTGATCTATAAATAAAGAACCGATTCTGAAGCATTCCAAATAAATTTGAAGGATTTGGATAGTTCAAATCACTTCAAAGTGAGAACAAACATATGTTAATACATATATGGTTCACACTTTCGAGTCACTGCTGCAAGAAAAAGGACAGATATACTCAATCTTACTATTCTCAGAATTATCTTGGATCTGAATTAAACGAATTGTGGACATGTTAAATTATAATAAAGTCTAATGCAACTAATATGTAATGTAATGTAACTAATATAATGTACTTTAAGATATTATGATAATTATTAATGATAATAATTAATATCATTATAAACTAAGACAACCTAGATTATTCTAACATCATATTTACCATTTGAGTGATCATGGGATTAGTCTATCTAAGCAGGCTTTCGCTCAGAAAATTTGCCCCGGGGGTGGGCATTTCAGAGAACCGGGAGGGCTTTACTTGTACAATTAGCATTACAATAGTAGGATAAATAGTAAACTACAATTTTCCCGGGGAGCGGTACATTCCCTCCGGGGGTGCGGAGTACCCCCGGAGAGGTGCCTGAAAGAAACACTTATCTAAAGTGCGACCAAATCAGGATTATTATGTAGAAGTCATTTGAACCATTCTGCTAAATAACAAAGAAAGAGAGTACTCAAATAAAGCTATAATAAAATAACATGATATATCCTAATATAAAGTCCTCAAGTAAGAAATTGTATCATACTTCTTCATCTGTTGAATTTTCATTGTGCATAATTCCACATCTTAAAAATTATAATACCTTGCACACTCGGATTAATAAGAAAGGACCGATGCAAGAAGTTTCGAAGTCCGAAAAGTAAGCAAATCATGTTGAATGTGATATTTTAATTCTTTGTAAAACATCCACTGAAGAAATACACTTTTTGTGCACTGTACACGAAAAGCGTAAAAAATATGTACAAGAATTGTCGAAAGTATGTCCAATTTTCTGAAGGAGAAATTTGTTCATTTGTTGCGCGGATATTTTCACCAGGCACGTATTTAGGGGGCGGGTCCGGACTCCCCCTCCCCCAAAAAATCTCAGAGTTTTATAGAAAAATAGTATAGCTTCAGGCGTAATCATACATATTTATTATATATTTCACGCCCAGACACACCTTGGAAACCCTTGGACTCCTCCCAAAATCAAATTCTGGATACGTGCCTGATTTTCACGATCAGATTTTGTTCGCACCCGTGTCCCAACATCATTCAGCTTACTCCTTCAATTTCGCATCAAACTTCATCCAGCTAGAAATAAATTAACTGATTTATTGGTGACAGACTGTTAAGCCCGTTAAGGACTGCTCCATTGAAACCACGTCATAGTCCTTGCAATGTTATTTTTTCATGTTATTTCATATGTTCTCCATGTTTTAGCTTCAGATTCGACATACTGCGCAAGCTGAGGTTAGTTTATGTTTAGTTAAGTTAGACTGCATCAAGTATGAAATTGTTACAAGGGATATGAAGTTATTACAATGGAGTAGCTCCCACTTACTTGTAGAGAGATGTTTGTTCACATCTATTCACATTAAAGTGTACAAAAATGATCTAAAGTTAACTCATTATAATTGTGCTGTAACAGAACGTTCATAACCCATTTTTCTTTGAATGTTCGCTTACATATAGGAACATTCATGTTAGATCTTAATGGAATGTTAGTTAGGTGTTGCATATTATGAACATTGTTGGACTTCAAACTTCAATTTATCGGCTATTTTCTGTGAATCTGAACGCACCAGAAAAGTGCATTTCATTTTGCAGTTTTGGCGTTACTACATTAAACAATATAATTTACTTATTGGCATTCTCTGTGGATCTGAGTGTACATATTATAAACCTACCCATATTTTATTTCCTCTGTGGATTTATAGGTGGGTGCATGCTAATATTTCAAAGCTCACCAAACATCAGCCACTTCCGATTTTTAAAAGCTTATGACTGTGAACAATTAGCTATTTTTCTTTTTCCTATTGCAATCTTCTCTAATAAGAGAATTCTGATAGCTAAAAAACATACTTGAATATATAATATGTAATGTTCAAACATTTACAGTATTCGTATTTTGTAATCCATTGCGGAAATGGCTAATTATGCTCATCCATTGCGCATCGTTTTAATAATTGCTGTTCTATAATAATATTTGATAGATTATACAGTTTTACAGTCTATCGTTCATAATAATTGATGTTTTAAGGTCAGTTATTTAATAGCTGTTATGGTTACTGTCTACCATAGTTGTCTGTCGCTCTATACTTCTACGTTGTACTATGTTACATTACCTTTCACTTATACCATCGAGCTCTTCATAACCACACTGGAGTGATTGACTAGTGACGAAAGATATTTTAATTTCTAAATCTTCGGTCTATACTTTAGTCATTTGCGATACACTATTGAATATTAAGATATTGTTTCTTCTCATTAGTTAAATTAAGAATTATACTACTCACTTAGAGTGGTATGAAGTAGACTTAAAGTTACGACCGACCCTACGCTCAAGGAGCTCGTATGGCTCCTTTCGTGAATATGAAAACTATGCTGACGATGAACGTACGATGATCTTAGGCCGAATTTTCTAACACATGTCGTACTCTCAGTTTCATGAATTATGGTCAGATTTGTGTCAGACTTAAGTGCCTATGTACGATCAATTTCAGCTTAAGACGGTTTCGTGAATCCGGCTCTATATTCCTAACAAGCTGATTGGCCCTCTTGTTAGTACGTGCTAGTCAGGGGATAAAATATGTTTGCAGCACTAACAGTTTTGTGTTTTTATCCTTCAGAAATTTTTATCCCCTGACCACCCGGAACGGGGGGGATTAGAAAAACTGAGATAGGCGTTACTAATGTATTGAACAAATTTCCATGCCAAATATCATGTTTCTAGCTCAAACAGTTTCCGAGTTGCACCCCATGCCACACTGCTTCAATGGCGTAGTTAATTAATCCTTGTAGGTCCTAAGAAACATGTGTCTCAAATTTTGCTCGAATCCGCCAAGGGGTGTGGAAGTGTATAGCGTTCAAACAAAGACAGAGACTTTCAATTTTATGCATATAGAATATAATTCTTATTAGTTGCCAACATACAACAACTACTGCTACTATTACTACAACAACAACTACTACTAGTAGTAGTTCTAAGGCGTTAATCTAGGTCTCCAAGGTCATGGGCTCAAATCCCGCCTGAGTATTTGTGGGTTTCAATAAGCTTTGCACTCATATAATCGTGATGGGCCGAAATCATGGCTCACACACAATAAAGTTCAAAACAGTTTTTTACAACTAACTACTACAACAATTATTACTACTACTATTACTACTAACATTAGAACAACAACTACTACTACTAAAACCAACTACTACTACTAATATTATACTCTTACATCATAACTTTTTCGTAATTACTTTTATTATGCTTTTAAACATTGTAAATATTTCTGGTTTGCAACAATCCAAATTTGAATTTAAACATTCTAAAATATTTTTTTAATTCACATTATTTTTTTAAAATTAAAAATGGTAACAATGGTTATTAACAATAAACTGAATATATATTGGGATGTGATTGGGATACAAAAGAAGATATTTGCAAATTTCAGATTTTTCACGAAATTTCAACGTGGCCACGAATCTTTATGCCGAATTTCAGCATTCCAGGCGAACGGGAAGTGCCTTAAAAACTTCTTAATGGACAGAGAGACACATAAATTAGGGATTTTATATTCATGTAGAGAGATAGATTCGATCGAGGCACAGTCACTTCCGGTAACTTAAAATACCAAAAGCTCCTGTACCTGGACCCAAGAAATACGTATGCAAAATTTGATTGAAATCAATACATGCATGTAGATTTAAATAGTGTTCAAACAAACAAATAAACAGACCACTGCCGAGTGTAGAAATTTTCCTATAGGGGAACAAAGTTAAATTGTGCCGCTCTTTCCACCACCCTTTCGACACCCTTTCCATTCTTTTTTAGCCAAACACGAGCGGCCGACTCACAGTGTGATATATTGGAATTCTAGCTGGACAAAAATGCAATTCCACTATTGTTTCGAATATGCAACAAAACACAAAATGTCAATGGCAAAATATCCTTTTTTAACAATATAATATTTAGTTTCGTGCGCAATTGAAGATTGAGTAAGTATAATGACCTTAAAGTGCAAGCACCAATAATATATTTAAGCAGCCTTTGTGCAGCGTGAAGTAGTCACATGAGTTTAATGTATATACTTGAACTATTTAGAAAAAGGGGTGTTATGTTGTTATATTGTCACCTATTAGTGCTTCAAGATACATGTACGTAAGCTGAATGTTTCAAATATCGATTTGCTAGCGTTCAGAAGCACGTGTGAAATAGTAGCTAAATGTAACATTTTAAACTGTTTATATTTCAACTTCCGTTAAACCTTTAGATTAAATTGTCACATTATATCATGTAACCAATAAATGTAAATTAAATGTAGACTATATGGCTTGAAAGAATCATAAAAAAAAGTTTACACAAATTTCCTCATCGAGTAGTTTTTTAATCTTTTTCAGAAATGCAGCCACGACTACTTCGTCAACACATATTTGAAATGTGCTCACAGATAAGAAAGAAAGACCGAATGGAGACTATATGTATGTATATTGTTCATTAGTTTGGGGTTTCTTCATTCCCATCAGATGCTAAACATGATCTAAAGAGGACTGTTCAAAGTTTCTGTCAAAGACTCTTTCAGAAATGGAGTAAAGCAGCCAGACATCGAGATCGATTTGTGCAAGATAATCATGCCTGGTTTCAAGCAGAGTTTACATTACTCCAAGCTGTGATTCAGGCACTTCCAAACACCTCTGAAACTGAGTTTAGTAGAAGACGTGTGAAGAAGTGTGTGAAGACAAAGAAACGAAAAGTGAAAAAATTCATGGAAACTACAAATCAGGCAGAATTATCGTTAGCCACAGTACTAAGTTTGAGGAATAGTGGAAAAAGAGATTCTGCGAAAATAGTGAATGAACTGTGTGAAAGTTCTCCAAACAGAGGGACTACAGTAAAGAAGAAGATAAAATTGTCTGAGTCAGAATCATTACCTCCTGATCAAGAAGCACTTGCTTTAGTGGTAGACCCAAATCTTTCCACAAATTCGACAGCAAGCCTTACAGGTAAATTGTAATTTGTATCCATCATACTACAAAGTGAAAGCTGCTAAACAAATTGTGTTATCCTTTTGAGATTACAGTGACTGAAACATCAGCTGAAGTGGCACTTCAATCTTTGATTGATCATACAATTACACTTTTGTGTTAAGCTCAAGAAGAGGTACTAATATCTTCACATGTAAAGAACAATAGCGAAATTAACGTCATTATAAAGTGGGGATGTGACGGTACAGAGCAAAGTAAGTACAACCAGAAATTTTCCCACGAGCATTGTTCAGACGAGAGTATGTTCAGTACTTCGATGGTGGTGATACAACTGTACGCTGAAAACAATAAATGTCAGAAGATCGTATGACAAAATCCTGCACCATCCTCACCTAGGTATTGTCTCATAAGTTTATTTTTGCAACAGAAACAAGAAGTCTGATCAAGGAGGGAGTGAACAAAATCGAGGAGCAAGTGAAAATGCGGTCACCTACTAAAATATATTTATATGGTGGCGTAGAAGTGACAGTGAAATCTATGTTGATTTTCTCTATGATAGATGGCAAAGTCTGCAATGCTGTATCATCATGAACATCAACACAAACGTGTTACTTGTGCGGCGCGAAACCAAGTGAGATGAATAATGTCGAAACACTTTCGCAAAAAAGTATAGATGTTTCAATGTTGCATAGTATTCATGAAACAATGAAGGTTTTTTTTCATTTGGCTTATCACTCTTACACGCATGGATACGATTTTTGGAATATACACTGCACATCTCATGTAGATTAGACATTTGTTTTTATTTTGCATGTAATTACTACAATTCGTGCAAATATATTTTGGTTGTATATCCTTATCCATACATGTGAGCCTTTTCTTCATAATCCATATCCAGACGGACAATATGGTTTCAGTGCTGGTTGACTCACAACATTTCTCAAACTTCGCGCAGTATTTTTCACGCAGTATTTTTGTCCCGCTAGATTGCAAAAATATTATATTGTGCGACGCCACGGCCACAACATTGTCTCGTATCACGTAGTGTACTTTTGTTATCATTTCTGGTGCCTATCGTGGCCTCGCTATTACCAACTCCAGTAAGGCAGTAGATCTGTCTATCTGATTTGAATGATGGTTTTTAACTTTAAAGATGAAGGTGGGTTGTCTGGAATAACATAAAAAAATGTCTTAGCACGCCGGTATTGAAATTTTGAACACGTTTAGGTCAACTTCAATTTAATAGGCAATTTTATTTCCTTTTAAGGAGTTTTTATTATTTTTATTTTTAGCTGCTTGCCGCCTACTAAACGTGTTTGCCCCCTTTTGCTCCCCCCTAGATCCGGCACTCAAACAGACATTCGGTTTTATATAGATTGGATTCTCCGAGAAAAGAAAAGACCAAGAAGATGTCTAACGCAAGATGAGTAGATAGAATCAAGTGTTTTTTCTAGGAGCTACACATATGAGGATAGCACCTGAGTGACATGTACAGGCCTTCATCCAGCAGTGGATAGAAAATGGCTAAATACGATGGTGATGTTGACAAAAATAGACCTGTACGCATATCTTGATTGGAGGGAGGATTCACGGTGCTCACAAGATTTATCAAAGGTTGGTAAACCAATGATATAGATTTGCAATGAACGTGATATCGTTTTGAGTACTGTTTTCTTAGCTTATGCGGGTGGGTAAATGAAAAGACAATCAGTGAAATGTTAACCCGGCTCTTGTGGACATTTTTGCTTCCTCTCCTGTGGCAACTGAAACCGTTTATTTGTCTATATCAAATGTAAGAAATGAATAACTGATCAATTCACTTGTTTGAGCAAGACGTGAATATGAAACGTTAAAGAAGCCCTGTTCTTTACAGTGTAGATTGTACGGTACACGCTAGAATCTCTTTCATGTAGTATACAGTATTGAATTTTTTTTTCAAAAAATAGTATTGATATGTTCCTAAAACATCTTACAGAACCTTAAGCAATTGTCGAAAGAATGTAATACTTATAGTAGAATCAAAGAAAAAAGTTAGAATAATAACAATCTACTTACTTTGATAAATTAACTGTGAACCACGAACTGCTGTGAAGACCTAACGATCACTTGGTTGCTTCCTTTAACATCTTGTGTGTTAATCACGAAATATAGGCTGATATCCTTTTCCTGATTGAACCTCCTTATCTTTGTCCACTTATCATTAGGTGTTTGCAGCGGAAAGAAGTGGTGATATTGACTAATGTTATCTCTTCATAGCTAAAAAAGCGAACAAACAAGAAATTCAAACTATGTATAACAGAGCAAGTAGATAATTCTATTAGAAAATATAATGCATATATTTCATAGCGTTGTTTGTTTTGTGTAAATTTAGGGAAAGTTTGGTAGGTGCTTATTAATATTTACACTGCAAAAAATAACTGTGTTAATTCAACACAATGCGGTGTCCCAGCGTGACTACCACTTTTGTGTGTTAAATCAATACAACACACGGTGTTGATTTCGGTACTGTGAAAAAAAGTTACGGCTGCATTGAGACTTGAACATGGGTTGCTCAATTAGAAGTCGAGCGTCTTATCGACTTGGCTAAGATACGATCAAATATACTGTATGTTGCTGAACCCCCAAAACAAACTAATTTATTAACAACTTATCCCATGGTTTAATCACTTCCTATTTGCCAACTGAGAACCAGAATTCCCATTCATTGAGAATATTCTATTTCTATGAAAGCAAGCAAAATGGCGAAAGCCAAACACTTGAGCAGCATTAGTGCTTTCTTGTCGTAACAACATGTCAAATGCTGCGTTTGCTTTCATAGAAATTGAACATATCGTAATGTTCCTTTGGGAACACACTGTTGTTTGTGGAAATATAGGTAGAGACAAAGATACACGGGATATGAGTTTTGCCCATCACCAGTTCTATTATAAAAATAATATAAGTTCTTTAGATTAATGAAAAGAGTCTCCCGTACCAAAGTAATTATACAAACTGAAAAGTTATATTATAGTCCAGGAGCATATGTCAATATTTCCTAGTTCGTGAGTTTTGTGTGAAGGACCGTTGCGGGTAGGGGGAATACCTTCATTAGAAGGTACCTAATCATGTGGTACCAGGTGGCAAGCCGAAAACCATGGCAGGGGGACTGGGAGGGGGGGACACAATGGCCGCCGGTGAAATTTGTCTCTCTGCCTTTAAAGTGCTATAACTTCTACAAATTTTAAATTAAAGCGTTCGTGGTTGTGCGTATATTTTAATAACACATTAGAAATTCCATTTTAGGATAATTTGTTGTCATAGTTACTTCATTGTTTAAATATGGCGTCCTTAAATCCCAAAATTAATTATTCTCGATCCCCTTCTTTTTATATATTCAAAGGGAAATAACTTAAATTGCTTCATGTAGGCGAAAGTATCCTGAAATAAACGTTCTTGGACAATTCAAGACCTTTAAAATGAGAATGGTAGATGTAGTACTTTTTGGTTTTTAATACAGGGGCAGAAAGATTGGTGAAAGACGCTGTGAAAGGTCACAAGCTTAAGCTTACTGATTTTTTAAAGGACTCAGATCGTCTTTTTTAGGTTTGGGCGTGTAAAATATAAATCAGAATTGGGCTATCATCATCGTCATCTTTGCTTTATTTGTTTTTAAACTATGCGTTTCTTGAGGGGACTGAAAAGAGGGGTGTAACGAAAGCACAACACAAACATAAACTGCACAAAAAACACAACATAAACAAGTAACTTTGGCTTTACATTTACCTAATCTGTCCTATATAATGCTCTGTGATACAATTAGTTTAGAAATATACCCTCGAGTTACACATTTTTGTATTTAAAAGAGAAACCACATAAAGAAAAAATATATTTTCTTGTGAGATTTTTTATTTAACTAATCTGTCAATACCATTGTTTATATTCCTTGGTGTTTGATTTATTTTATTTATTTCATTTATTTACTTTTATTTCTTTATCAACCCGTTGTCTATCCGACCCAGTCGGTCACTATAAAAAACCACTCAATTGGTTAGTGGGTCTTTACTAGTTGGTTTCTCACCTGAGCATTCCTTACATTCTATTGCTAAGGTTTCTCCTCTACGATGTCACACCTATGGTTTCTCACCTGAGCATTCCTTACATTCTATTTCTAAGGTTTCTCCCCTACGATGTCACATCTACGGTTCCTCACCTGAGCATTCCTTACATTCTATTTCTAAGGTTTGTCCCCTACAATGTCACACCTATGGT
>JAGDQP010070266.1:0-10779 GCA_022664845.1 Lepisma saccharinum
TGAGTTGCTTTAGTTCATATTTCAACATCTGGATTTGAGTTGAGCTGATGTCAGTTCTTGAAATTTGAGTTTCAGTTGACTTTAAAACACTTCACATCAAGTGTGAATTTACCCAGTTTGCTATTAGCATTCCTAACGTATGCATTGCTTATACCAGGTGTATGCATAAGTAGTTTCCGGTTTACCTAAGAGATGGCGCCAGTGAAAAGTACGCAGCGTATTCATTTGACACATACGTCATTTTGTTCGTCTGACATTAAACTACAAACACACACAAGTTGAGTCCGCCAAACACTAGCGTCTTTGTTTTATCGTTCAGTGATCATGTCGAAGTTTGTGCCTGAAAAAGAATATTTGCGGCACGCATTGCTTTTCTTATTTAATCAAAAGAAAAAGGCTGTTGAAAGTCATCGTGTGCTGGTAGAAACATATGGTGAACACGCTCCATCGATTAGAACATGTGAGACGTGGTTTCCACAATTTAAAAGTGGTGATTTCAATGTGAAAGACAGTGCGCGCTCTGGTAGACCACAAAAGTGCGAAAACGAGCAATTGCAGGTGTTATTGGAGGATGACCCAACTCAAACTCAACAGCAATTGACAAAAGCATTAAATGTGTCACAAGAAACAATCAGCAGACGTTTACGAGCAATGGGGAAGATCAATAAACTGGGTAAATGGGCCCCACACGATTTGAATGAACGTCAAATGGAAAATCGCAAAGTTACTTGTGAAATGCTGCTTCAACGCCACGAAAGAAAATCCTTTTTGTATCGAATTGTGACGGGTGACGAAAAATGGATTTATTTTGAAAACCCGAAGCGGAAGAAATCGTGGCTTTCACCTGGCGAAGCCGGTCCTTCAACACCAAGGCCAAATCGCTTTGGCAAGAAGACATGCTTTGTGTCTGGTGGGACCAGAGCGGTATTGTGTATTATGAACTCTTGAAGCCCGGCGAAACCGTTAATGCACAACGCTATCGCCAACAAATGATTAATTTAAATCACGCATTGATCGAAAGACGACCGGAATGGGCCCGAAGACATGGCAAAGTGATTGTGTTACACGACAATGCGCCGTCTCATACAGCAAAACCAGTGAAAGACACCTTGAAATCGCTTGGATGGGACATCCTTCCGCATCCGCCGTACTCCCCAGACCTGGCGCCATCTGATTATCACCTCTTCGCATCAATGGGCCACGCGCTCGCAGAGCAGCACTTCTGCAATTTCGAAGACGTTGGAAAATGGATCGACGAATGGTTTGCCGCAAAAGACAAGCAGTTTTTCTGGCATTTTATGCATCAATTACCTGAAAGATGGGCGAAATGTGTAGAAGCCGATGGCCAATATTTTGAATAAAACAAAATTAATTTCCCTTGAAAATTAGGTGTTTTCTTTACCACAAAAACCGGCAAAACTTATGCATACACCTGGTATGTTGTTCTTAACACTACCTGAGACGTCTATACCAGGTGTGTTCAAAAAGTATCGAACCTTTAGTTGGCAAAAATACAGTTATTGATTTGAAAATCCGAAACACTAAAGCCCTTCAAAGTAGTCTCCTTGGTAATGCACACACTTCTACCAGTGTTCCCGCCATTGTTGGAAACACGTATGGAATGCAGTTTTTGGAATGGTGAGCAACCGTTCCGTCGCATTCCGCATGATGTCTTGTCTTAACTCAAATCGGATCCCTTTGAGCGGCATTTTCAGCCTGGGAAACAGTCAAAAGTCACATGGAGCCATGTCGGGTGAGTAGGGAGCCTGACGAACCACAGAAATGTTGTGTTTGGCGAGGAAACCCTGAATCAAATCAGCAGAATGGACCGGTGCGTTATCATGATGGAGCTGCCAAGTTTTCGCTGCCCACAGATCCGGTCGTTTGCGCCGCACAGCATCACGAAGGCGACGAAGGACCTCCTGGTAGTAGTACTCCTTTGTAATGGTTAGGCCTTGTGGGGCGCACTCATGATGTACCACACCACGGGCGTCAAAGAAAACGGCCAACATGACCTTGACTTTGCTGCGGACCTGCCGTGCTTTCCTTGGTCTCGAGCATGACGGATGTTGCCACTGTGACGACTGCATCTTGGTTTCTGGGTCGTACCCATACACCCATGTTTCATCGCCTGTGATCACGATGTTCAGAAAGTTGGGGTCACTGTTTGCATTGTCCAGCATGTCCTGTGCGATTTCCAGGCGCCATTGCTTCTGCTCCATTGTTAGCAACTTCGATACAAATTTCGCGGACACTCTCCTCATACCCAAACCCTCGTGCAAAATTGAATGTTCCGATCCACTGCTTACCTTTGTCTCGTTCACAATTTCTCGGACTGTGATACGACGGTCCTGCAAGACCAGCGTCCACACTTGCCCAATAACATTGGCATTCCGGCTTGTTGAGGGCCTACCTGAACGTGGTTCACTGACCACTGATGTGCAGCCACCTTTGAAGCGGTTGTACCACTCGTTTATGCGTGAGATGCTCATGGCATCGTCCCCGATAGCCTGTTGATTTTTGCGAATGGTTTCAGCTTTTGTATCGCCAAGCTTTTGGAAAAATTTGATGCAATATGGCTGCTCAAGTTTTTCTGTCATTTTACAAACACTGAAATCCAACGAACGCTCACTACACGTCTTCACTCGCTGGCCGACTGCCAGTAACTGAGGATTTGTACGGGCAGGAAAAAAATCACGACTGCGCATGAGAGTCCCCTCTACATCTACACTGAAGAAAGTCTCCCGCGCTTTAATGGTTTACGCGGGAAAAAATAAGGTTCGATACTTTTTGAACACTCCTCGTAAAAGCTGACTGTGAGAGAGTGCTTTTGAGACTAAAACTTATTTTAAATAAATAATTTGAGAAGTACAATGACAAGAGCAATATTAAGTGGACTGGTGGTGTTAAGCATCGGAAGTCACAACATTCGAAAAGTAAAGTACCATAAAAATTATTTCACAGTAAAAAAATAATCTACAAAACATTGTTTAAACCTAAACTTTGTATTGTGCGAATGACATGTCTGCTCCAGGTGTGTCATTTTCAAAAGTCAAGTAAAATGGAAATTATTATACCTAGGTAATCAAAGTAATCGCCGTTTGCAACGACACAATTTTGTCATCACTCAGCCAACGAATGGATTCCGTGCTGAAAGAAGTCTGGAGTCTGCGATGCGAATTTAATCCTCAACTGAATATTGCACAGCCCAATCATAAGGCAAGGCCCTCCCTGCCAAGAAGTGATCGAAATTCCATATGAGTAGGAGAGAAATTGGAGAAATACGACGGGTGAGAAATTGTTTCATACTAAAACTCGTGGAGAGACTGCACTGTTCTTTGCTCCATATGTGGGCGAACTTTGTTATGCAACATGAGAATACCATGTTGAACATTGCTGGATGCATGCGGCCAACTTTGTTGTGCATTTCATGGAGTTCAGCACTATAACGACTAGGGTGACCACCTATCCGGGCTCCGGGTTTTTGAACGATTTCTCCGGGTTGGATTTGTTGTAACAAGTTTTCAATATTATCACATATTAATCCCGATAAATAACTATAAAAAAAAAATTGACAGGATTAATTTTGACTTCAGTTCCTGAAATTAACTTTCACCGTTTATGGACAGGTGGTTACATCTTTCACCGTTTCACGCTGTCCAACGATAGGAAAAACATGGTAAGCCGCATGGGAACCAGAAATTGGAGTAATTCTCAGAGTGCGCGTGACGACACACTATTTAATCATTCTGTCAAAAATCCGAATAAAGCACTAATGGTTAGTAGGATAGTGTACTATGCACGGTGGCATGATTGCATGAACGCAAAAAACTACGCGTGAAGTTGGAAAGTCGGTTAAAAGATGAGTTCTTTGGCCACAAGGCAACATCTTCCTTAAAACACGTTAAGGATACTGAAAGGCGTAAATTTATCTACGAGGTGGCTGAAGTTTATCGAAGAGGATTGGCGTACTTAAAGAAGTACCACAATTATGAAACATCTCCTTTCAAGCATTTTTCAGTAATCACCATCTTGAATCAAGTAAACCGACCGATTCAGTTCAATGCAGTTATTACAGCAGCCGAATCCAGCAAAATAGATGTTAACAAATATAACCTCTACGATAAGGTTACACTTTTAAATGAAGTTCTGGGAAAATTTGATGATACCTTCACAAATACATGTCGGTGAAGTCTGGTCGAAAATTTTCAAAAACTCGGATTTTCCTCAACTTTACAAACTTGTCGCGAAAGTATTACCCATTTCTGTAAGCAACGCTTACGTAGAGCATGCATTTTCTCTCATTTCAAATTTATGGACAGGCGAACGAACCAGAATGCGGGTGTACCTAGTCAAAACGGAACTATGTACCAAGCTGAACTGCATTATGTCGTGCCAAGAATTCAGCGCGTAATTGGCAAAAGAAGAACAGAAGGGATTACTAACATGCTGTAAAAACAACAAAAAATATAAGTACAAGTTTACTTAAATATTAACAATGATTATAGTATGTAATTATTGTACCTTGACATATTAAACTTAACTGAAATATTAGCAAATCGTTATTTGGTGTTCGTATTAATTATGTATTCGTTTACTCGTAATAATGCTCGCAATTTATCTACAATTTTTGCTCTGTCCAGTAAAACTATTAAAATTAATCTAAAAATGAAATACTCGCTTAGATTCTCGTCCCCCACAACACTCTACTACTGGGGATACTGGACTTCATACTGGGACTCTGCTCTGTCCCACACCCCGCTTTCTTTCTTTTATTAAATCTCCGATTCTCCAGGTTGGGCAAAAGTAAAAGTTGGTCACCCTAGTAACGACCTGCAGTGATGCTTTCACTTCACCTCAGAAAGACATGACGAGTCACTCCCACCATAGACCATCATACCAGCAACAACTTCTGTGGGTGGGGAGGTGGTTTAGCAAACAGTCGTGGACGTTGATCACAAACCAGCCATTGTTCTGACCGTTTACAGTAGTCAAAGGAGATTAATTTTTTATCTGAAGTTACAACCCGATGCAAGAAACCTTCCCACTTATTCCTTACTGTCACATAACTGCTCACGCCAGGCGGCGATTCTCGTTGGTCGGTTAAAAATCATATGTCACTCATGAGACCAAGTTTTTCACCTTACCGATCGCACTTAGTCGCCGAATGACAGTGGTATGTTGCTTGGCTAGCTCGTCTGCAAGTACACGAAAGCTGTTTCGAAGGTCCGCTTCCACGGTGTTGGTGAGGAGCTCATCCGAACATGATGTTGTCGGTGACCACGGGGCTCATTTTGCAATGTTGTGTCACCAGAACGAAATTTGACAAACCAACGGCGAATGATGCATTCATTCAGCATTTCTGTCCCAAACGCACTGTTAATGTTTCTTGTGGCTTGCTACAGAACGTTCCAGTTTAAATTCATAAACAAAAAAATTACTCGCAAATGTGTTCTTATTGGTGCACTTTCACACGACCCTGTTCAATAACACATTGCTTCCTGATTGTGTGGGTACCTCATCCCAGGGCGGCACACTCTGAACTTCGGATATCCTCGGAAGCGTTCGACAGAACCTGACGATGACGTCACTTGCAGGATAAGCACTAAGGTAGCACAATATACAGCGTAATGAAACATGTACTTTGCATAATTCCTTTTTGTAATTAATGAACAATTTTCTCATATTTTTTGTTCTCAAGGCCTATAATTTCAAACTCTAAATATATAAGGGTCTATGTATATAATTGTTATCATCATATCGTGTTACAAATATGTGCTGATTAGACAATAGTCCGGTGTTATTCTCGTACCAAGTCTATAACTCGGAAAATATTTAACTTAGAGCTTCGGAAAAAAAAGAGAGAAAGAGAGAGAGAGAGTATAACTGCATATGCGCAATTGAATTATGATACTGGGAACCAGTGACGTCCAAGAAATATCTTTGCGTCGTATCAACTTCAGAATTTGTAATGGAAAGTAGAGTAGTTTTTCATTTAATTGGATTGGAATCTATACAAAAAACAACTTTTTTGAGGAAATACTCTGTTTTATGTTACCTGTGGTTTGACAGCTCATTTTGATGACACCAATATTATGTCAGCAGCTTTGTCTGTCACCAATAACTCAAGAACAATTTCAACGCTAACTAACTAATTTTCTACACACTTTCCAGGCTTAGGACTAACAAAATAGTTAAATTTCTGGATTTTGCAGTGTTTAAAATCAATGGACATTCACCTTGTCAGTATGAATATGATTTTAATTTTGGTAAGGATTACAAAGAACACTCCTTTAACCTTTATGTCCTAATAAAATGAACAGTTTGAAACCCCTAATATTTACATTAAAACTCTTAAATAATAAAAACACAGCTTTCTGATAGTTGTAGAGTGCAGTCTGAAGAAGGAAGTGGTATACTTCTGAAACTGTTACGTTCTAATTTATTTTTGTTATTAATTAAATAATATCAGCCTTGTCAGAAAGCTGTGTTCTTCTTTATTCAATGTTGTTGTAATATCTAAAACTCTTAATGTGGAGAAATTAAAAAAAAAAAGACACTCACAGATGAGAAAAAGTATTATGTGGGATCATTATGAACACAATTTTTGTCATACCTATATTCAATGGCTTTGAATGTCAATAATAATAATATCATTAAAGTGTTTCACCATGCTCATTTTGTTGAAATATTCCATATCATGTAGCTCAAGTGTTTAAGTTGTGAGAGTTCATCATGAATTCTAGTAATGTGATTTAAAGTCCAGTTCGTAACATTGTATCTATCCAACTTTTACAGGACAGGAAGATGTTTATCAGAACGAGACGTAAGTTTGAATCCACATGACGGCACTTGTGTGCTAAATAAACCGCTAGATAACAAAGTATTTGAATTTAATTTTAGGATCTTTAGGCAAGTTTGGCTCAGGTTGTATGGATGATGATGAGAGAATTAGTGGAATGAAGAAAGTGTGACGAAACGGTAGGAAACTCTCACACACCGCATTTCTCTTCCACAAAGCCCAGATTGCATGAGGTGGGATCGAGCGGATGACCTCAAGCACCAGAGGTGAGCGCTCTACCACTAAGCCACAGCATAACGAAGTCCTATTTCTGAGCAGTCACCATGGAAAGTGCAAGTAACAAAGTCCTTTGGAAACCTAAAATAAGTTATGCCTTCTGTCTTCCTTGCTTTTTTTTGACACGAAGCAACTGCACTTTTGCAAGGCGTCCTTGTCAAATATTGTTTTACGTGCGTTTGACAATTGAGTACCTACTACGTACGTAGGCCTATGTACACTTTAATAAGTCACTGAAACCACACTAAAAACAAAAAGCACACACATACATTTAAAGAATAGGAAAACCTGCAATTACATCCCAAACTCACGTGTTGTCAAGATTTAAACCCTCTCAATACTCTGACATCGTTTATTTCTTTCCTGCGAGTGACGCCAGTGGTTGATTCCGCCTACGACCCTTACTTTTCAGCTGCGGGTGGGAAGATTGCGCTACTTTCTCACTATATTATACAAGTACTTTGCCTCAGCCTGCTTGCTGGACGTAGTCGGAGTTTGTGACGCTAGACTCATGACCTCAATCAATCCCTGTGTTGTATTGGTGAGGTGAGGTGAATTTCTGGTCAGACGTCAAAGCGGACATTTCATTTGCACCAACCTAATGTTACTGAAGTTTCGCGGCAATGTACATAAGGGCACAATAAATAGCATTAACGGAAGCAACAAAGATGTTTCATTATAACGATAATTTTAATAACACTGAATTACAGAGTATATATTCAAGAAAATATATTTTTAACGAGTAGAAGCTCACAACTGAATATTACGAGGAAGTGCGCAGAGTTTATTAGTTACGTTAGCGAATGGTTGAATTATTCTGTCTGTTTCAAAATTATTATATTTCAGTTCGCTCCGTAGTCTATGCGATAGAGTTAGGGCATATAGAGTGTAGGGTCCAGCTTTCAATTCACAGCGTTTTTTCTTTCTTAGTATCAAACACGAAAGGAATCTCGTTTACCAAATGTTAGGTAATGGTGGCAAAATTTATTTTACTAACATTTTTAAAGGTGAGTACTAAAAATTTAGATTGCTGTATATCTACCGAGAAAAAGGTTTATCAGTAACAAATGGTTTCCTTGTGTGGAGGCGAAACTTTAACACAAAACTCATTGTGAGACAAAAATGCCTTCCATGCTTCCCATTATATGTCCCATACACCCATTCTGAAATTACTATTAACAAAAATGTTTATTTATACATACGAATTGTTTTAATTTTGCGGCGCTCTTTCCAAGAAACAGTGCATCTAAAATTTGTTCTAAAACCTTGCATTTTAATTACTAAAAATATTTTCGAGGTAAAGCACCATTACCTTAAAACAATAGTAGAAGAAGTACTTAAATTCAACAGCGTTGCAGCACAAACGACTACATCATCAAGGACAGCAACTCAGCGTTAAAAGTGAGGGGCTAGAAGGGTGTCGCTTTAGCTCCCACAATGAGGTTCCATTATATCGGAAGTGATTGTGGGACAAATGTTGAAACTTGTCAACGTAGCAGCACAAAGATAGCACAAACGAATGAGCTTATTTCGATCACCGAGCGGCTCGGCGTTGTAACTCGAGGGGGGCTAGAACGACGTCGTCCTGCCTCTCCCTCCCCACAAAGGTGTACCTTTAATTCGGAAACGATTGTAGAACAAATGTTGAAACTTGGCAAGGTAGCAGCACAAACAAATGAGCTTATTTCGATCACTGAGCGACTCTGCGTTGTAAGTGGGGGAGCTAGAAGGACGTCTTCCTGCCCCCCCACAAAGGGGTACCTTTAATTCGGAAGCGGTTGCAGAAGAAATCGAGATACTGCAGAACAAATCAGCACAAATGTAGCACAAACGAATGGAATACTTAGTTTCTTAATATCTCTTGGGAAGGGGGGGGGGCAGGACGATACACATGCAAAATTCTGTATTTTGAGACACAATTTAAATGAAGATGGAAAGAAAACACACACACACATATATATATAATAATAATAAATCACAGTCATATTCAATTCACTACTGGATAAGGCCTCTCCCCGAAGGGAGGAGTTGGTCTACTGCTCCCACGCTGACCAGACTGTGATCGCCACTGTCTTTTATTCACAGCAGCTCCCCAATGTTCTCACGATGCTGGGTCAACACCGAAATTTTTGAGCCCCCACCGGGAATCGAACCCGGGACCGCTCGCACTGAAGTCGAGCGCGCTACCAACTAGGCTACGCAGGAGCTTATATATGTATATATATACACAAAAGAGATTAATGATGTATTAAGCCAGAAGAATGAAAAGAAATTAAAATAAAAATATTTGGCTAGAGATATCTCAGAAATTGCAACGCTAAGAGCTCTTTTTAAAATTTCCAATACTCACAGTTCATCTGAAGACAATCCAAGAGTTCGATCGCTGTTCATGATAAGTGAGGAGGGGAGAGATGAAGAAAACACTTAAGCACTGAGAGGGAGGTAGTCCAGTCCAGATATTTTGCAGGAAGATGACGTCCTCGAGCAAGCACTTGTAGACTCGGATGTAATTGGTACTGTTTCCTTAATAGTATCTTTTAGAACTCACACATCGTTAAACCTGGTCGGTGTAGGTTAACTAGACCGTTGCTTACACTTTTTGCTGTAATGAAAAAGTACAACCACATAATGTCATTATGTCATTTAAGAATGACGCTTTCCTTTCTGTCTTTAAGGAAAGTACGAAGATGAAATACCACAAAGTTACAGACTGTTCGTCGTAAGTAACAGTTACACAAATCAGTACAATTTTTCTTTTTGTTTGTGTAACGCGAGCTGCTCCTTTTCTTTGTACTTCCAAAGAAATCTTATGCTGACGTGCGGTAACGAAATGACACACTTTTACTGTTCATTTGCCGTTTTTCCGAACAACGCTTAATTGTTCTCGGAAACCTTTTCAGGGTTTGTAAAACCAAATATCCGTTGATTACTAATTACTTGATCAGAATAACTTTGGTTTGCTACTATAACGACTAACGAAAACAATAGCACATACATAGGAAACAACTGATTCGCGTGGTAAACTCTTCAGACTTCCAAAACCGACTGACTTACAAAGGTGGTAAGTTTTCTGACTCTCATATGATTCGTTACATGCCCAAATAAGGTAGTTGATTAATACAAAGGTTAACTTATAATTGCATGAATATCTTACATTCTGAGCTCACATAGGTTAAATGGCCATATATAAATGTAAGATAAAAATACCAAATCCACCGTAACGCTACGACTATTAGGTTTTGTATTCTATCAAATTAAATAGCACGAAGACATAAAATTTTTGCGTAGAAAATCAAGTGATTCATCGTCACATGTCTACTACCGTTGGAAGAGGTAAAAAGGAACTGTCGTCTGAGTCGTAAGTTACGTAGTTTTATCCCTTCTCACATAAAGAATAATGTGTAACGAAAATGAACATTGACATTTACAATTTAGGTTTATATTGGTTATCAGAATACAAATATACAATGAAACTGAAACTTAAAATGAGCTTAAATGATTGCTGACATATGGTTCAATATGCTGTTACTCTATTTCTGGGTAGAAAAAAAGAGTGACCCATGTGTTGACGAAGGAAAATCTGTCTTTTCGTGAGAAAAGAACGCAAAAACAGTGGTGGTGAGACGCACTTTAATAACGTTTCCCACAGTGAGTCAACACATTAACAGACTGATGATAAAACAAATCAATGTTTCACATAC
>JAGDQP010070268.1:0-10778 GCA_022664845.1 Lepisma saccharinum
AAATCATTCGGAGAAAGTTTATACAGGTGAATGTTTATCTCGCCTGTATGTTTACATAGTTTTCGTCAAGAGGGGAGACACTAAAGAAGAAAACAATATTTTTTTTCTTCTGCGAAATCAAAAAGTGTCAATCGAGAATTCTTATCTGAATAGACAACGGTCACAAAACAGTTTTGTGAAACGTTAAAGATGTGCACTCGCACTCTACTGTAACTATTACGCAAATTTGAAGAGAAAATGTTATTTAAGTTCGTGAACGCACCATATTCTCTAGATTTGGCACCCGCAAATTACTATTTCTTACTCCAAATCAAAAGAGTAACTCAATGAAATGCAATACGACACATCCAGCACGCTGGGATAGAGCAGTTAAAACTTCAGAAGTATTTTCAGAACTATGGAAGTAAATACAAGACATCAACTTGAGCCAGAGTTGCATAAAGGCCTTAAAATTAAATTCACAATTCAACAGCAGACATCGGATTTTTTAAAACTCAGGCCGTATGGAAGATAATGGGAGAATTGGTGGAATGAAGAAATTGGGAGAAAAGGGGAAAACCCACGCACACCGTGTTTGTCCTCCACAAAACTCGCATGGCATGAGTAGCGATCGAACCGACGATCCCATGCGCTAAAGGTGAGCACTCTACCACTGAGCCACCGGGGCTCAGTAGACATAAAAGCAGATCACTTTAGAAGTATATATAACTTTACATTGCCGTTAGCGCCGTGGGAGGCAATTTAGGACAAAATGATGAGCGCAGCGAAAAAACGTGTAGGTGAAAAGAAATGGTACAGAGCGCAGCGAGAGAACGTGTAGGTGGCACAAAAACAAACTTTGGTTTGATTTGAATTTCAAATAGGGCCGTTTGGCATCTTTGACTCAGGGCGGGACAAGTTAGGTAGAGGATCGGGAAGGTATCGACCAGGGATTTTCTTAAGGTAGCATCCCGGCATTCGCCTCGTAAAACTAAAGAAAACACTGAAAAACCTCAGTCAGGATGGTAGGCCGTGGGTTCGAACCCACGTGCATCAGACATCCGTCCTTGGTTTGATGAAAAATCCTTAAGCTTCATGAGAAACGAAAAGAAGCAAGCAATAAAACGCAAGCAATAACGATGGCTAAGCAATAAAACCGAAGCAAATGCAAACTCCTATAGTAACGCGAAACGTAACGTCCCACGTGGAATTAGAAACAAAAAGGGAAATTATTTGAAGAAAATTCTGGAGATAGAGGAAAACGGTAACGCAAATAACATAAAGAGCCTAGCGAGATTGAGTTCAAAATTTGAATGAAGAAATTGAAAAACTTCAAGTTAAGTTACCAAGAATGTGTTCGTAAAACCTTGGGTGATTTAGAAAGAAAGGCCTTTCGCTTAGGACAATTGAACGGTGGTTTGGTAATTCATACGCAAATCATTTTTGCTTGAGGGTAAACTTCATTCAGGGTAGACAACAGAAATGACAGTTCGAGAAAACGACGCTAACGTTCACAAAGCCGTTGAGGATGATTGGTATATAATCTATAGGCAATTAGAGGAATTACATCCTTTATTTACCTTACATTGGATTATTCATCACCGTTGGTTCACACTTTTGGTCTTCACAACCTCATCGAGGAACAAGAGACCCGCGTCTAATGGAGCAAATTTATGCTAAAAAATTGAATTAGGGAAGTCAACACTGATTTCTTTAATTGTCACAGGGAATGAAATCTGGAAATCGTATGATGACGTGTCAACAAAATGTCGAATTATTGGCATTTGAAAGAGAACAGTAACCAACATAAGAAAGGAAATCCAGATCGACAGGGAAGTGAATGATGGTGGTTTCCTCTGGTAAGCAAGGGATAATCAAGACGGCAATGATGGACACACCAAAAAGTGGTTATCGCCAAGTGGTACACGAAGTCATGGTTTCAGCAGCTAAGGAAGGCCTTCACAAGGTGCGACCAAACTCAAGAATGGATACATAGTTCATACACTATGACAACACTCTTAGTTACCGTGTTAGACCTACTATAGAGTATTCAAAGTTTGTCGATGTGGTAGTTCTTTAGCGTTGCCCTTAAAGTTCAGACCTAACCTTCTGTCACTATGATTTGATCTCATGTCATTATAACAAATTATTGTGAAGTAGGTAGGCTTTAGGAATTTTTCAAATTCTTTCATGCAAAATTTTCCCTGTTTAATTAATCTTTAAGGTGTTAATTGGGACATGTAAACATCATTTGGGTAATGAATGTTAATTGTTATGTGTACTTGGCAACAAAGAAAAGAAAGCGAGTCGATTTGCGTTTTCTTTATTCTATTAACTTATAGAACAGAAACTTCCAGAAGCAACTAGCTGTCTTTGTTTCAAATCTTATGGTCAGACGTCTGTCGTCCGTTAGAGATTAAAGTTCTCACTTCTTGGCTCACGAAAGTAGATTTTAGTCAATTCTTATGTCCTTATATGGTAATGTTCACAGCTCCTTTATGTTCTAATTCTAACCTATTTGAACCATATTGTTCCTATTCTCAAGGTTTCCGTTGTAATATAATATGTATTGTCTTATGAACCTTATTAACCGATTGACATTAAGTTAATATTTCTATATTGGATGTCTACCATCTTTGTTCTGTGTTTACAACGTAACTCTTGCCCCTTGCACTGTAGGCTGCACAAAAGAAAGAGTCAGTCTCTGCTGAAAGCTTGGACGCACTGGCTGTATCTCGAGTTGACTCACTGTCATTGTATTTTTACTTTGGATTTGACATATTATTTGAGCAACTTGGTTAAGACAGTTAAAAATACTTTACTTTCTTGACGAAATGAAAGTTAACTTGCGGATTAGGGTTGCGTATTTTGCAGTATGTGCAACCCTGCGAGCCAAACAAGTGTTATGTGTTTTCCGACACGGTGAACTCGAGCCCCCCTACGAGGGAGGAATAGTGCGTAACAACGACGAATTTTCTCAAGTCCTCGAAGGACAGAAAAGTTGTGTGTGATACCAATCTCTATAGTAAAGGTCATTGCTTTTCTTTTTACAAAAGATTGACATAAACAAAGACGACGTCAGTGACATCTTGTAATGTTTACAGTGAACCGAACATAACTACCCACATACTAGAGACCTGCACGGGCCGAATTTTTCGGCCCGAACCCAATCCAGCCCGAATGTACCTAGGACCGGCCCAGCCCGGGCCCGGAAAGCTTTAAAAGTTTTTGGCCCGGGCCCGGAAAGCTTTAAAAGTTTTTGGCCCGAGCCCGGCCCGGCCCGATAAGTTTTAAAAATTCTTGGCCCGAGCGCGGCCCGGCCCGAAAAGGTTTAAACATTCTTGGCCCAAGCCCGGCCCGGCCAGATAAATTTTTAAAAAGTTTTGGCTCAAGCCCCAATATATTTGTATCTGCTATAATAATATAATATAATGTGTACAAGCCTATGTGAGTGTTTGAACAATGTGATGCCCTTAGATATGCTAGTCATTTTAATCATTCTACAGGATTGCCGTTTCAATTTATTTCTAACACAAAGGATCAAAATAATCCTTTCGCTTTGAACAGTATGATTACTTGTAGTCGTAGGTTTCTTAAATCCAACAAAGAAATAGCTAGTCAAAGTATAACTTTTATTTACAAAACACATTACCAGATATTTGACCCCACCGGCAAGACCTACATTTGCACGGTATTTAACACCGTATTAGACTGCAACCCTGACTTCATTCACCATTTCTTCCAGCGGGTCGCTGAAGTGGAGAGAAGAACAAAGAGTGCGGTTTCCTTTCACTTTTATATCAAGACTACAACTCTGTTCCCCTGGGATCCAGTGGTTGGATTGACCATATTCTGGTATTGACACGGATCATCAGCAGAGGAAGCTTCAATACGCATACTTTCTTTTGTTATTTATTGAGGGTAGGGCATGCATTTACTCGTATTACTGCCGACTGGGGTCAACGCCCCGGTGAACAACCAATTCTCTAAAGCGAAAATGGAGCCGCTAAGCAAAACCAACTGTAAATATTGCATTCTTTGTAATACCTTTCTCTCCACGTGGCGTGCACACAGACTTGAACTTTTGGCTTTATTCCAATTATTGTTTAAAGAAAGTCAATAATTATTGAACAGCTTTAAAGAAGTGCAATTAATCGGCCCGAGCCCGGCCCGGCCCAAAGAAATAACGGAGCTGGCCCGCCCAAGCCCGGCCCGTGCAGATCTCTATTACATACTCTCATTTCAAAAAGATAACTGTGCTGTTTTCTCAATGGTGTTGGTTAACTGATATCAACGAACGTTTCACTTGGACATCAATTTTCTTGTGCTCATGATTTCAGCATTCGTGACAATTCAAACAGTGTCACGAATATTTGATAATATACGGGGACGCTTTGGTTTTGTCTATGAAACCTTTACTTAGCTTATTATTATATTTATGATATCTTGTTAAATTCTGAAAGTTTTGTTATAAAATACACTCAATTAATAAATACATTCATTTTAAGGTTAACTTGTGTTTCTTGGCTTTGTTGATTGGTTGAATTGTTATTAACGTTCTAAACGAGCTTCTAAGGACGAGACTTAAGTTTTGCTAAAGTGGACTCCGAAATATTCCGTTCAATGGAACCCGGCGGGAATTGAACCCGTGACCACGTGTACAGAAAGCGAGAACACTTCACCTCTTGGCCATCCTAAGGTCAAAGAGGGGCTCTGTATTGTCGATTTGTTGGAACATAGAAAGGAGTTGAAACATTTTAACTTTAATCCATATTGAAAGATTTCATTAAAAACACAATCTGAATCAAACCATGTAACATTTTACGTCTTCTACTGAAGAACATTTTACGTCTTCTACTGAAGATAAAGCGACGAAGCGGTGCTTTTTCTGTATGCAAAGAGACATGATTCCTGCTGAATATGATATGCCTAGATCATTCACGAAATTTCCCTCACTAATCTGGGTGCGCTTATATTCTCTTAAAATAAAACGGCAATAAAGGAATATTACTGAACATAAGTGCTGATGATATTAAAAAACAATTGTAAAGCAAATTATAAATTCTAAGTGTTACACACAAGGAATTTCCGAATTTCCACAGGTTTTCTTTTCAGTTATTTAAAAAAAAAAATCACTATGTTACGCTACTTCGGCATGAATAAAAACTATTAGTAATCTGAAATAAATTAAATAGAATTAGAAGGGGGATATATGGGGAATTGACAGCCCAAGCTTATAATACACCAAAAAATAACAACATACTTGCTGAAATTAATACGACGGTTCAGAGGACTAACTGAACAAAAATCACAGTATTTGCATGTTGCACTAAACAATATAACTGAAAACACTAACATAATATATATGGTAAATATAAAGAATATAAAATCTAAACCGAAAAGGCTAAACAAGCATTTAGAATAACATAGCTACAATTACAGCAAAATAGAGTTTACGTTGAACAAAATTTATTTTTTTAAATTCCTTCATTAAAAATAACATGGATTACACAAAGAATTACGTAAATAGATTAACAGAACTAAAAACAAGTCACAAAGATAACATTCTTTACAAAGATACGAAAATAAAAGTTTTGCATTTTTAAAATATGTTTCAGTGAGCAATTTTATACACAAAAATTACTTGGGTGAAATATGGCTGTATATAGCCTCCCATTTAAATCGTTACGAAAAAATTATCTTACACTCCTAAGTCTAAAAATTATACACCATTTTTGCATTATATTTCCAAATATTTTACAGCTACAGGTGCCTAATTAGTCTCTCCTTCACCATCACTAACATCACTCACTTCCGTGGAATCGCTCCCTGAATCATGCTCTGCACTGTCCCAACTGAATCTGAAATACAGCAAACAAAACCTTACAAGTTATACTCACAACTAGATTGCATATTATTGTTAAGTTTTAAACTACTTTGTTCAGAGGCTCAAATACTGTAATGAGGTTTCCGTTACGATATCGTTAATAGAAAATATGTAAATCGCAAGTTTCACGTAAACAGCTCATTAAACTTGTATCAAAGTTTCGCATACAGTCAAATAATTGAACACGCTTTACAGAGCTGCCAACTTCAGCGCTACTCTACGTATTTTAATAAAATTTTAATCTTGAAAAGTTAACAGAAAAAAATATTATGTCAGAAAATTGCCGATCGATTGCCGTTTCCTGCCGGCCTTTTCCAATGAAACACATTTTCTTGACTAGACAGGTAGCTACAATTTAAACCCGTCACATGTCTGGAGGATGACAAGTTACCAGAGAATAAGTCAAGTCAATTTCTCTGAATTTCCATGACTTGTATGGAGTACTTTTATCCCCTAACCATCAACATTCTGTTATTGGAAAAACAATAAAATTTCTTTCATAAACGTGTGACCAACCCAGTGGTCGCCCCACAATCACTTTCTTTATTTTCGGATGCATCAACGAACATTCATAAATTACAATTCACGAGACAAAATAATGTTAATAATGTAAGTGAACTACATCAAGTGTTCATTTTCTTTCCACTTGTCTAGTAGGAATAACAATGGCTAAGTGGAGGGAAAAGTACCATTCTTGTACTAGTAAATAGTCTTGTGACTTTTTCGATTCTGCCAATACTGTATTTGTAAATCTGTAAAGTGGTCCAGAATACAACCCAATATTGCTAAACTTAATGTATCTGTAGCATTTGGAGATTTTACAACGAACGCCTACACCACAGAATTTGCGAGATCAACTTCTCTTATTTTCATGACATGCTGGATCAGAATTCCTTGATCTATATAGAACCAGAATAAAGAAGAATCATAGAATTATTGAAGTGGGATAGTAGACATTTCTATGAATGTTGGTTGTTCTTTTGAGCCTTTCCTTGACTTCCTTTCACCAAAGTCAAATTCCGTGGCCCTATCTGGCTCTTTAGGTCTGTGACAATGACAACAATGGATAATATCCTTTAGCAAGCAGGCTTCGGGGAAATGGAAGAGAAAGTTGACGGCTAGGGACGTATTCTAAGTGCCATCCCGGTAGCAGGACTCGAACGTGTGTACATCGTCAGTGCCTATCTGAAATCCACGACGTAAGCATTTGGGCTACGGGATTTAAGTCCCTCATGAAACAGTTCCAGCTGACGATTCTTCACGTAAGTTAGAAATTACGGGTTGCTGAGCCAAGAATAACAGCTTAGACGTATTTAGGTTTTCTGTGCGTCATCACGTAGACATTTTTAATACAAACCAACCACAGGTTACGTTTAGAAAACAGCAAAAGCTAAGCATATTTTATCGCGAAATATTATGTACGATAGAGTATATGTAACTAAGAGAAATAACATGTTGGTAAAGTATGCGAAAAATTCGTTCCTGAGGAAACAAATAAACGTAATATTACAGTTGATGTGACATAATGCAGATTGCAAAGATAACCAAGTAAAGATCTAAAGAGGTACAAAGGTATATTATCGATCGAAACAACAGTCCATTACTTACGAAAGTATAACGACAAACTGTTAATTTTAAGTTTCACGCTCATCCTAATTCACTTTTAGTATGAAATATTGAATAATATAGCTGGGCGGAGAACATACAGTATATAAAATATAATAATATGTATGAAAGTGATACAAAGATTTACTTAATGGTATTTGCGCTGAATTCAAAAGTGTTCATAGTTCCCTGTTGAACTGCATGAACGTTAATTCTATTGACTAACGTTTCGTCTGTTCACTGCCGACTTCAACTGAATAAGAAACACAACGAAGAAAATAGAAATAGTAGAATGAACAGATGGGAAATAAAGGATTCCCCACCAGTTATCACATAAATGAAGAAGGTCTAATCTCTGATATATATAAAACATTGTGATAGGATAGTGGTTAGGCCTTCATCTTGTTCTCTGTTTCTTTTATACTATTTCTATTTCCTTGGTTGTGTTTCTTACTCACTTAAAGCCTGCACTTAGTAAAACGAAATGTCAGTAAATTTCTTCATACATTTCAACAGGGAACCACTAACACACAAGTAAATAAATTTATATTTGTTCTTTAAAAACGTCCTAAGCGAGTTGGTGAACTTCTAAGGACGGAAAGGAAGTATTTAGTACAGTGGGCTCCGAACCATTTATATATTTATTTATTAGAAGTTAGCACGGATACAGCAAACGGCATTTTACACCGTTCTTGTAACAATGTGATATAACAATACAAATAATAATAACAACAAATAATTATACAATAAGAAATAAGATCAGTTTTTTTTCTTTCGTTCCAGATTTATATAACAAACCTTTAGAAATTTACTTTTACTGAGAGAGAATTCTGGTGGCAAAGGAAGAGTATTGTAAAAATGTGATCATCTGTATACAAAAAATCGCTGGACCAAACACAATCGCGGTTTTGAGAGGTAGAAATGATGCTGGGAACGGGCATTTTGTCCGGGTACTCTTAGGTTCAAAAGTGGAAGAAGGTGGTTGGTCCCCAGTGCGTCCTACATTATTTTGTAAAGAAATTTTAAGTCATTCAGTTTTCTTCGAGTGTCTATGGTTTTTTAAGTCAAGAGAATTCAAAATGTCTATGTTAGATTTGTGTTGGAGGTTGGGTACCCTGTGTTGTACAATGCGGATAAAGAAATTTTGGACTTTGTGCAATTTAGACAAGTTGGTTTCACAAGCCGTAGACCAGATAAATGAACAGTATTCTACAGCAGGAAGTACACAAGTGAGAAAATATGGCCGAAGAGCTCTGAAATCTTTAATATCGGTAAACCTGTAGAGAAGTCCAAGAAGTTTGAGCGCTTTAGAAGTTACGAATTCAATGTGAGGAGTAAAATTGAGTTTTTCATCAAATATGATACCAAGGTCTTTGTAATGGTCTACCCATTGTATATTAGATGAGGATAATATGTACGTACATTTTGTGTTATGGGTTTTGAGTGAGATACGCATTGCAGCAGTTTTGGAAGGATTGACTTTTAGTAACCAATTGTTGCACCACATTTCAACAGAATCTATAGCGGCTTGAAGGAAGAAAGTATCTTCTGTAGATTTAATGGTCTTAACAATTTTGCAGTCATCAGCGTAGAGAAGTACAGAGCAGGAATTATCTATCTGTTCACATAAGTCATCAATGTAGAGGGAAAATAATATCAGCAGGACCTGAACCCCTGACCGCGCACAGAAAGCAAGCACGCTACATTTAAGCCACAGGATAGCCGGAAAGTCAATTTAAGGAAAAGCTAAGGGTAATAAGAATGGGAGTACTTACACGTGATAGTTCATGTAGCAATTCTAGTAAAAGTCACTTAAAAACACACAAATGAAGATGTTCTCGCGAATTTTCGATCTATGCTTTTTATCTGGGTTGAAGAGAAAAACACGGACACATTTACACAAATAAACAAAAGAATGAGAAGACAGAGGCGCCACGCAGTGGACGATGCATTAATCTCAAAATAGTTGATCAGAGTATTACGACCGATGCTGGTAGAGCCTGCAAAATAATTTGACCGTGTAAGGCCGCGTTTGTAAGCTAGAGAGCGTTAAAAGTTTGGAGAAAGCGAAGCTTCATCGACTTCCGCAGTTTGAGTTCGAACAGGCATTTATCACTCAAAAAATATATATATGTATGAACATACCTGTCAGTCAGTGCTGACAAAGACTGCAACACCACTCGGCCGCATAACAAACAGTTTGGCAGATATAGGCCAGTATTTGTCTTCACAAAAGTAAGTGAGTTACCCCCCCCCCCCCCATTGAGTAAAACAGAAGGGAGAATCACAATAGGTACACAGGGCGGGCAACCTTCAAAAACACATTCCATGGGGGCGATGTAAAATGTGACTTCAATTACACGCTTGATATTGCTGACAGTTACGGGTACCGTATACCCAGACTTCTCTTAATTATGACTTGTGGGGCAGATTTTTAATATACACAAATATGGATGAATTTACTTACAAAAGCAAGAAAGTATCATGTCAAATTATTACGTTCTCTTTCTTCAATGCATCTACCGAGCCGCCGTAGCTCAGTGGTAGAGCTAAGATAAGATAAGATAAAATGAATTTTATGGGCGGTAACAGCATAGTGATAGAGCGTTGACGTAGCATTCACAAGGTCGCGGGTTCGGTCCCAGCGGCCGACTATCCTGGTTTTCCAAGGTTCTTCCTCAGTCACACCAGGCAAATGCCGGGATGGCACCTTCAACATAGGCTCTGGTCGAAGCCTTAGATGCCTGAAGGTCATCAATAAAATTCAAATTCAAAATTCAATGCATGTTTTACAGATATACTGGCTTAAATCTACATTCAGCTATTTAAAATTAAACAAAATTGGCTCAATAAACTACCCAATAACAACAAAATAAAATCAGTAAACTACTAAATTTGAATTGATAACATATGGTTTTCCAATTCAATAGTATGCATTCAATAACCATTTACAAAGAAAGAAACACTTCATCATCACTGTAGTTCGTTCTTGTCAGCGGCGGTGTTTTCCGTATGGTGAGTTTAGACTAGGCCATATTTTTGGGCTTACATATGTTGACGTGGACTATCTAAGAACCGTGACAATCTTTGGACGTTTCTTGCTAGTCTGAAGTTTCAAGGAAAAAAAAAAGTATAAACGCGTTATTACTTAATGCAGAAATTATTATGTTGTCACAATGCATTGCAATAGGTTAAACACTATACTCATATTAAGCAGAAATGATTGGTATATACTGTCTCAATCGATTAGTAATGTCATTCTTATCACTCTCCAAAGGGCTGTCAGCAACTGAAAGATAAATATATG
>JAGDQP010070270.1:0-10778 GCA_022664845.1 Lepisma saccharinum
ATATATATCATCATCATCATCATATTCAGCCGTTTTCTATCCACTGCTGGATGAAGGCCTCCCCCTTTTCTTTCCACATATCTCGGTCTGCTGATATCCTCATCCATGTAGCTCCTGAAAAACGCTTGATTTCATCTACCCATCTTACATTTGGACGTCGTCTCGGTCGTTTCTTTTCTCTAGGAATCCACTGTAGTACATTTGTCGTCCACCTTCCATCTGTTCGTCTAGCTATGTGACCGGCCCATCTCCACTTCATCTTCTTCGCACTCTTGATTACATCCTCTACCTTTGTTTGTGCGCGAATCCATTCATTTCTCTTCCTGTCCCTCCTGGTTATTCCTAGCATGCACCTCTCCATTGCTCTTTGTGTGACTCTCAATCTTTGAGTCGTTTGCGCATTCAATGTCCAAGTTTCGCACCCGTACATCATTACAGGTAAGACACATTGATTATAAACTTTACGCTTCAGACACATTGGAAGTTTGCTTTTGAAAATAAAGTGTAGTCTTCCAAAAGAACTCCACGCCATTTTACATCTTCTATTTATTTCATCAGTCAACTTTGCATTCGATGTTTTAAGCTGGCCTAGGTAAAGATACTCATCAACTATGCCTATTGTCTCTCCGTTAATCTTCACTTCCTTCTTTGCAGCATGTTGGTTGTACATTACTTTTGTTTTGCTTAAGTTCATTTTAAGGCCGACTTTCGAACTCTCGTTACTCAGTTCTTCCATTCTGGTTTGTAGTTCTTCTGCACTTGAAGCAAACAGGACTATATCATCAGCGAACCGTAGGTGATGAAGATATTCGCCATTAATTTTAATTCCAACTTCATCCCAGTTTAAATTCTGGAACACTCTCTCCAGGACCGCACAAAACAGTTTCGGAGAAATTGAATCTCCTTGCCTTACCCCTTTTCCAACTTTAAATTTTTCACTGTCTTGATGCAGCCTAATGACAGAAGTGGCAGTTATATATATATATATTTATTATTTTTAGTTATTTCGATGTTCATATAATTTTCTCAAGCTAAATATTTTGTGACTCAAATCCTAGTGTTCTGCAACCAGGAAAACCCAGGTTATTTGCAGGCTAGTATTTATTTTAGGATAAAGAAGTTTAGATTAAAAAACAATATGCTCTTAAAATATATAAATATATAGAAATAATTATATGAAAGTAACAATGGAATATTGTATTGTCATTGGACTTACGTCGCTGTGCAAAGTTTCATCGTTCTATGCCGTCGGGAAATGAGTTCAATTAACGTTCCAAGATTTGATGACACCACGAACCCTTATGAACTAAAGAAAAGAATGTAAAAAAGCATTAAATGCCATGTAGGGGGAGAGCCAAAACCCATTACTTTTAACTTGGGTAAATCCTAGTACATAACTGGCTTCAGGTAACGGCAAGCAGTAAATAATTTACATTTGAAATAGTAAAGCAAACATTAGTGCTTTTATTCTTAATATTAATTACTGATATTTTTGCCTTTGTACTCACCAATAATCATTTTAGTCAATACTACATATAGGGTGTGATAGTCATCTATAACCCTGCTTATGGGCAACAGACTCTTTGTTTTGGAGTCCTTTGCATGCATGAAGGCGTAATTCACTTTAGATTTTTGCATATGAGATAAACTAAAGTGTATTTTCTTAACCTGTATTTTCGGGTTCGCTATGAGTAGGTACCATGCGTTCGAATCGTACTGCCGTCCGACTGAGGTTTTACAGATTTTCCTTCAGTTTCACCACATGAATGTCAGGATGATACCTTAAGTAAGACAGCTACAGTGGTCCTCTTCCTGTGGTTTGATTTAAATAATATTGTAAATGATAAGAGATTCCTTGAGAAATGAACTTATGTACAGGGACTTTATTATGAGAGATTTTAAAGGGATTTAAAACTATTATCCTGTTTCATACTCTAAATTCTTTCAGAAAAATCTTTCCGAGGGAGGGGCCCGAAATTGCACACCCTTGGCGGTATTTAGGTTCTCTCCGAGGATATAAAACTAATTCCATATTCGATGTATATTTTTCGTGAACTAGGCGCAACACCCCCGGTTGAATTTAAATTTTCTTTATGTCATTAAGGAATCTAAAATTCAGGTCGGGATAGGGTAAGGGAAAGGTGTCGACCAGGGCCTAAGTTAAAGGTATCATCAGGGCATTTGTTTGGTCTGACTGAAGAAAACTCATGGAAAAACCGCAGTTAGAATGGTCGGCCGCTAGGACTGAACCCACGACTTCCCGAATGCTAACACCCCCGGTCCATGTCACCCTGAAATAAACACTGTACAAAACGCAACAGTGTATAATTAAGAAACAATTAAATCTCTGTCTTGCCCTCGGGCCACTAGGTCAGACCGGGTCTCTAGCATAGGCCCAATGACCCTGTGACACGGTCTCAAACTTGAACCGTTTACCCGTTTACCCGAATTGTTTGTATTGCGGCGCATGCCGAAATATGTGTTTGTAGACATTTACGAAAAATGTAATTTCTCCGGACTGCTTTATCGTAGGACAATCAAACAAAATGCATTTCTTTCTTCAAAGTCTGATGTATAATTTTAGTTCTCTGCATGAAAATCCTAAAATGTTACTGAGCTGGTCAAAATGGTATCGTATCCAAGTGTGATTGTCGGAATAAAGGAAATTTCAGTTTTCCAGTGTGCTTTTTCGCACGGAAGGGGTTGAACATCAGAGTTAAATGTTTGTACACTATTGCATAACAAAGCAAATGGAAGGTACACAGATAATGAAGGATGACATACATGTTGTTACCTAAATTTTTAGGAATTTTTAAAAATCTAAACATTCTTACTTTGTTAATCTTGGATACTCAATATCTCTTGTGGAAACCAGATAAAAATTAATTCTTGGTGTGAAGGACATTACATATTTAGAAAATATGGGACGGGAATAATGGTCATGCATGCTTTGGTATGAACATTGAAGGTCCAAAATTTCTTGTGGGGTACCAGATAAAAAATATTTTTTATACGTTATACATTTAGATAAATGATGATCTACGGTCGAAATTGCAATTTTGATATTTGAGTTTTAACAGAATTACATACTTCCAAAATAGGAATGGATAATTCTCGTGGACGCTTTAATAAATGAACAGTACCTGGAAAGAGTGATCAATGTCCATATTTGATAGTTGTAAGAAAACAGAGATTATAAATTGTAAGCATCTGAATTTAAATTTATTTTTAGGCTTTAATC
The DNA here is from genome assembly GCA_022664845.1 of Lepisma saccharinum. Classification (NCBI taxonomy): domain Eukaryota; kingdom Metazoa; phylum Arthropoda; class Insecta; order Zygentoma; family Lepismatidae; genus Lepisma; species Lepisma saccharinum. The sequence continues at coordinate 3,242 of JAGDQP010070270.1, forward strand.
ACTTATTTCTCCTTAGCCAAAGATACCTTAGGGCCGAAAATAAAATAAAATTCAAGTGTTTACACTTTAAAATGTGTTTTTCTCATTTCGTTCACAGATTGATACTCTGATCGTTCTTTCTAGGCCACCAGAGTGTCACAGAATAATGTGACGTCCGTCTATAGCATGGAATATCTTAACCCCGTTGTAGAGCCGTAGCCTCGTATTAGCATTATAGCCGAGAGGTTAGAGCGTTCGCCTTCTGTGCGCGTAATCACGGATTCAAAATCTTCCGAGGTCAATTGAACGCAGTGGTTCAGAGCTCACTTCACCAAAGAAATGTAGGTCCCGTCCTTTAGAAACCCACCAGGTCTTTTGAGACGTTAATAATAATTCATGACTAGCGTTGCGACGAGTAGAAGAGGAAAGTGTGTTGCATGATGTATAACGAAAGGAAAAGGGGATTGAAGATCATTATAGAACATTGAAACTATTTTAAACATTTCATCACATGAGTATACTCAGATTCTGTTGTTCCATATCCTTTTAGTTTTTACCTAGTTTGATATGTTGTTTCTTTGGTCCCTGTATTTATATTATCTGTATTTGTAGGGAATTCTTTGCCAACATCCTATTCATTTAACATTCTATTTTTAATTTATTCTTCTCCTTCTTTCTTTTCATTTCTCAAGTTAGATAATATATGAGATAAACTAAAAAGCGAATAAAGTATATGCAGAAACACAACATGAAAAGAGACGTATTTAACTTATTCTTGGCGTATCTTCAACTACAATAGGTGCACTTATAACATTTATCGTTAAGTTAGACGATCATTTGGATATTAAGAGTATTTAAAGAAGAAATATGAATTTTCATGCAGAAGATTTTTTAAAATATCGGAACCCTAACTGAACTACAACTGACTCGTCTATATTGCTAATATAAAGTTCGTGTTACTGGAGGAATACCAGAGAAACTACCTTCAAAACAAAATCAAAGCAATAGCGAAATAAATGAAAATATTAAAATAATACAATATTTTTTTTACTTCATTGCAAAAAAATAGTAATAAAAAATTTAAAGACATACTTTTCTTAAACAATTCGTACTAAAAAGTAAAAACTAATTTTGTTTATGCATGACTAAAAAGAAAAGAATGGAGCGCACTCTCATATAATCACTTTATAAACTCTTGAATTGTGGCACCTCATGCTTTCCTTTTCAGTCATGCATAAACAAAATTATTTCGTTACCTTTTAGTATAAATTCTTTACTTAAAGTATGCTTTTAGAAATTTATTATTATTTTCTTTTCGAGTTATTTCGGTGTTCGGATACTTTTTCACAAGCTAATGTTTTGTGACCTAAATCCTAAAATGTTCTGCAACCAGTCAAACGCAACATCTTTGCACGCTAGTATTTATTTCAGGATAAAGACGTCTATGAAAATAACAGTGGAATATGTATTGTCACCCGAGTTACGTGGCTGAGCAAAATTTCATCATTGTATGACGCCGAGAAATGAGTTAACGTTGCAAGATTTGAGGATACCACGGAACATTATGGACTAAAGAAAATAATGTAATATTATACCGAAGTTTACTTTCGCCATTTAAACATCCATGGGATGGCAAATAACTTATTTTCAACTCTTGCGGGTGCTTGTGGAATGCAACTAATTCTCACAAACTTGATACGAAAGAGCACATGTCAGGGAACGAATAAGAGCCTCTGTTCGTAAACCTTGTAATTAATGTTATTGATGAATTATAAATTCGTAGGTATTACGTTAAACTTTAATACTAACCTGTTTGCTCTGCGTTTGGTCTTGACATGGCATATATATCTTGGACTTTAGACTTAGAAAGGAAATGGGTACATATGATCCTCTCCATTAGTTTCTTTTTACATATACGTGAAAAAGACAGATATTTAAAATAAGAAACAAGTAAAATTATTAGTGAGATACCCCATTCGCATGGTACTTTTTCGCTTTTTGTAAGTTTGCAACATGTGTCGCATGTTTCGACGGATGATTTTTAACAGACGCGAGTGCGTAGTGTCATGTTGTGTAAAGCAGGCCATTTACTGAGTAGGACTTGCATGGGATCACGGCTATAAACAACAGATTTTATAGCCACCAACATTGTTTTATGACCCGTAGCTTGCACAATCTGGATCCAATGTCCGTGGGAAAAAAAATAACAAAAAACAAAATCCAACAAAAAGCAAGAATAAGCTGAGGAAGAGAGGAAAAATGTACGATTGTTTTCCTAGCATCCTTTTGGAAAACAAATTACTCTAGTTTAATGCTTCAGAAGCAGCTTTAAGCAGACGGGAAATACCGTGGTAAGATAAAAAGCTTTCTTTCTTGTCTGGATGCTACGGCTACTTAAGAGGATTTTTTTCCACTTCAGTGTTGTATTGTGGATGATGGGGGAGATGAAGGGCTTGGTAACACTGTTCTTCCCTTGTCATGCACAATTTGTAGTTGGAAATGTTTTCTTGATTCAAAAGCCCGATTCTCCCCCTTTCCGATTACTAAAAGAACAGAAACATCTAACGATCAATTCATTCTTGTCGGTTCTCTGTAATGGAAATTCGGCAGAAGTAAATAAACAACATTTATCAATAAATCCGAAACACTAAACCCATCAGAGAAGTCGAATAGCTTTTTTCTCTATTGCACAGATAAACTATTCAATGTAAGCAAAACAAGATACGGGCAAAAAAAAAATATGTTTAGCACGTTTTCAGATCTTGAAATGAAAAGCTAAGTTCCACCTAAAACTCTGGGCTACTTGACCCAAAGCCTGGCTAATTATAATACCATATTTGTTACTAATACTGTAAAAATCGGAATCTTGGTAAAGAAAATCATGTTCCAGGAAATCTCGCTGCAAATAATCCAAGGTGAATCTTTTTGGATCAAATAATGAAAATGCATTGAGAATTACACTAAACGCTCGTAGGTTTTTAGTAATAATATGTGTTGGAGTCCTGTAATACTTTGTTACATGTGACACGTAAAGGGTAGAAAGTTATATTCCATAAACCATATTCCATACGTCATTAATGAATTTTGTATAATAAATTAAGGGATAACTATTCTCTTTCATTGTTAGATCAATATCGCGGCCGCATTCAACTAATATAGTAAAAAAAAAAAAAATATTTACCCGTTCAAGATTGCTAATGTTCCAACATGAACGTTTCTCGAATAACAAATTACTTCATAATTATAGTTTTGCTTCATTTTCATGTTTTCGATAGTACAAGAAACACTCATTCTGTTGACAAAAAAAGAAGAAGAATTGCATGTATCAGGACTCGAACCTGGAATCTCATGCATTTAGCGCACTACCACCTTAGCCACTTACTTGGCTGACCAACGAATTTATCCGCAGATCAGTATGATGTAAAGAACGCGCATGCGCAGATTTGATTCTTTCGGCTTCTCAGCGTGCATATGTAAATTTCCTTTCAAAAGTGTTTTGGGACAGGAACAGGATGTAAAAAAGATAAATTTGACACTGAATGTAATCTACGGGGGGGGGGGGGGGGGGGTTGAAAAAGTAATCCCCCTGTGTCACAAAAACTGTATTAATGAGCATAGAACAAGAAAAGCTATTGTAGATCATAGCGTGAAATGTCCTTTACAGAAATCTATCCTTCAATATAGTCTCCTTGAATTTGAACACATGTACGCCATCTTTTGAACCCAGGCGTCAAAACCATTTTGGAAAAATTCAGGAGGCTGCTTTTTGACCCATGATTTGACAGCTGTTTTAACGGCATCCAAATCATTAAATCGGCAACCACGTAGGTGTTCTTTCAAAGGCCCAAGCAGATAAAAGTCAGAAGGGGCCAAATCAGGGCTGTAGGATGGGTGAGGCACAACTGACCAGCCCATTTTCGCAATCGCCTGATTTGTGAAAAATGTCGTGTGTGGGCGTGCATTATCGTGATTGAGCTTGATGAAATAAATGTCTTTCAGTAGTCTCTTCTTTCGTATTGCTTCCTTAAGTCTCCTAAGTGTATTTACGAGATGCTCAATGCATCAGCAACACTCTCAATTGTAATGCGCCTACTCGAATCAATTCCTCAGCACGTTCTCGATTTGCATCTGTGATCGATGTTGTCGGCCGGCCGCTTCTTAGTTTATCTGCGATTTCTGTTTCTCCATTTCTAAACTTCTTCACCCAACGCCGCACATTGCTAATGTCCATTACCGCATCCCCATAAGCATTTTTCAAGCGATTATGGATTTCCTAGGTGGACAACCTTCTTTCGCCAAAAATTCGATAACGACTCTTTCTTTTAGCTTCAGATCCATGGTTCTAATTACTCAATCTGAACAAAACCCCGTACATTAGTAGAGTAAGGTTATGTCTATAATATCATTTATAGATAAGTCAGTAGCTGTAATAAAAAAATATATAATGCGGGAGGCATTACTTTTTGATCCTCCCTCGTATTAATGCTTAAGGAATACAGTTCAATATATGAATACAAACTTCACGCCTGTGTTGAAACAGACCTGTGTCGTTTTGAAAGTTGGTGATTACAAAATGGTGTGATGATACTAAAGTTTCTGGTATTGGCTGAGAATATTTCGATTGCATTAGGTTAGCTTGAACAGGTCAAGTAAGGTTAGACGGTGCTCGGTATGCATCTAAAAAGACCAACCGAAAAGAATCACGAGCTTTACGCAATTCGCTATAAATATTCGTCCCGATAGGAGGGATGTTGTTTCTAAACCGGAGATGCATTACTTAAATATCAACTAGAAGTAAATGAGTACAGTCATTACACTAGGCATATATTAAGTTTCACCTTTAATATGACAGATAACTTAGCAATATCATTACTTCAGTTACAAAAATTACTACTTGTAGGATGATTTAATCACATATGTCGACTCTAGCAGCCAAGGGATACAAGTGTCATTGACGTGTTAAAAAAACGTCTAGTTAATCTTTTATATATTGTCCGAAATATGTGTGACAAAAAATTGTCATATTTTGTACTACATGGGCACATTACAGTCCCAGGTTTCCTTGTGCCAAATATATGACAGTTTTGTGCCACATGTACAAGTATTTCGAGTTATATATAAAAGATTACCTCCAGAATTTTTTTTCCAACAATTTCACTTGTATCTCTTGGCTTCTGAACGCTTCAATATAATTCCGTTGTGATTTCAACACATTGATGCAAAATTTGAACATCACGCAATATTCAGGATTTATATTTAAAACATAAAGTATAAAAAACTTTAAAGGAATCATCCCTATTACAAGTAAATAGCTCAAAATGTGTTCCTGTTACAAATTAGGACAAAAATCCTTATTCTAATTACGTTCTTTTCAAATTTTATCATGATTATAGTAAACTCTTTTCAACGTAGCGTTATATGTAAATACAATTCTGACTTTACACTTGCAGTTAACCTGAGGTATAGCATACCAACATTTTACACACGAAACAGACCACAGTTTAAGAATTAAAAAAAAGAAAAAAACTTATATTTTCAGACCCATAGATATTACTAATAAAACCCCTATCATCAATGATATCTTGTTCCGGAGTGAATTTTTATCTCTTTATTATTGTGAGTGGCACCACTGTCTAAACAACTTTATCCTTACCGTCATTTGCTTCAATCTGCTGTTGAAAAACGCATCTGATGTTACTTCCGTGTTCTTTTTTCTTCCTCTTCTTCAATCATCCCTTCTGTCGTGTTTCGTGCCGTGTGCTCTTTTCTTCCCTTTTTACGCTCCGTTTGACAGGTGTGCGTCCCATATCGATTTCTAATTTATTGGGACAATGGAATCACGATTTTCCTTTTTTTCAACTTGTTTTCATTTTAACAACTTTCTTTTCATTTGTTATGATACAGACATTCAGTTACATTTCTCATATCCTACGTCATATCCTTCATTTTCTTCGTATAGTGATTCCGCCAGATCCACCTGTGGGGGTGTCACCCCCAAACTCTCGACACCTCCAACTTGAAAAATCGATAGAGACCGTGCAAAACTTCATTTAGACCTTCCCAATTTTAAATTTACCCCCCCCCCCCGCCGAAACTGAAAATCCTGACGGAAACCCTGCGTACGTAATTTGTTCTATCTACGATCTCTATTCGTCACCTTCCTCTTTTCCCTTCAATCCTGACTCCAATTGACTGCTTTCCACATACTAGTTTTGAGTTCACAATGTCCTAAACAGTTTTCTTCCTTCTAAATTCCTATAATAGTTTCCTTTCACACTCTTTTTGTAATACTTCCGATTCATTAATCTCATTTGAATTTGAAAGTGAAAAAACTACTATCATTGCTTTTAAATTTTATTTTACTGTAGATCAAATCTGTATAGCGTTCTTAATATTTGAGTAAGATTAATGATTTTGGATTCAAATAATGTAGCAGTTACCCTGTGGAAGGATATGTACACGTAGTCATTTGCATATTTCTTCATCAGACGTTGTTTACAAAATTCAGAAACTAAATTTGACCTGTTTTTTTCTGCACTCAGTGAACAAACTTTAAGATTATATTAGTTTAAGCTCAGTAATTCTTAAAAGCAAAATACATGAATACAGAGTGAATGTACTGTACTTTGTTTCTTACATAGAAAATTTCTCACAAATAGTACAAATATTTTGAAATAAACAAATAAGCAAACAGAAAATAAACAGATGCAAACATTGTTGGTACAGTGCGTTTCAGATACGACTGCATTTGTTGTAATGGCGCTAGTATCACCTAAACATTGTACAGGCACGAACGCTTCTCCGAAGCAGTGGATTCAATGTAGAAAATAATACGAAAATTATATCAGGACTTTATGTATTAAGGTTGTAAGGGAAAGGCGAGATACCTGTTAGACTCGCGTCTAAGGCGAGTGCACGTGGAAACAATGTCTCTGTGCAAGTCGCGTGTGCAATAAAAATAAACCACCGAACCTGACTTACCTAACCTCCTAGTGCCTTTGGTCACTACTTTTATTAAATTTCCTAATACATAAAAAATTAAAAAAATAATTTTATTAAAAAAATTAAAAGTAACGACGCCACGGTTCGATCCTTGGACCTCTGGATCAGCTTCCCGATATGTTCACCACCAGCCCAATCTGCAAGTTGTGGAGTGAACGCTTTTCGGTGATACTAATAGTTCAAGGAGTTCTGCGCCTGCGCGAGAGTGGGCCGGACCATAGAAACATGTGCTTCCCTTAGACGCTATTCCTGTTAGTTGATTTTCTTTTAAATAAAGGTATGTTGAACAGGCTTTATTTTACATATTTTTAATGGAAGATGCACGAAGCAACGTACATCAGACATTGGTCTTATTGGTCTCAGAAGGGTAGTGAGCAGTGATTCCGGCAAACTCCTCTGTGGAGGAGTGTCACCTCTCCAAAACCTCGAGAACACCTCCCTCCAATTTTAATTTTTTTACGGTCAAAAATCGATATAAACCGTGAAAAACTCCAATTATACCTTCTCAATTTTGACTTTACACTCATCAAACTAAAAATCCTGGCCGAATCCCTGG
>JAGDQP010070271.1:0-10778 GCA_022664845.1 Lepisma saccharinum
CCATAGTAGGATATGCCGCCAGCGTCTGGAGCCACCGGATGGATGATGTGAAACAACAAACAATCATAAACAGAGCACAAAGACAGCTACTACTCAGACTGACAGGAGCGTACAGAACCACTCCGGTGGAGGCACTCCAAATCGCGACCATGCCCATGCACCTGCAAATTAAAAGAATGGGTACTGCGTACTGGCTCAAAAAAGGAAGGCAAGACAGGATACAGCAGATAATACATCAACAAGCGGAAAACAGAGGCGAAGTACAAGAGATTCTGACCAGTGCGTGGCAGACATTCTGGGATACTATACCTAAAGCAAGAAGAGCTCATAGTATCCTTCCAGATGTGGCTGAGAGGATGAGGATACAAGTGGAAATAGAGGGAGGTCTACTACATCTAATAACCGGTCATGGTCCGTACAGGCAGAGGCTGAGGGATCTTGGACTCGTCGAGGATAACCTGTGCCGCGTCTGTGGTGTGGTTTCAACCCCAGACCATGTGGTGTTACGATGCGGAGAAACAGCCCAATTAGTGGAAGAACAACGAGCACTTCTGGGGGACAGGACAGTCGCAGAAGCCCAGCGAAATCCAGAGCTAGTGGCAGCCCTCCGGGAGGTAGCGACAAAAGTGTCATCCTATCACAGAAAGAGATTTATGGGAGATCGGAGACTCGGGGCGCGGCGTCAACCAAACCCTCCGGTGCGTGGCGACCGCGACAACCGCGTCGTCCGCGATTGAGACAACCGCAAACCAAAACAACACGTCTGACAAAATCAAATAAAAACAATATGTGCAAAAAGTAAAAGACCTGATAAATGTGAATATTTGTGTGGCTGCTGGAAACCAGTAGCAAATAAGTTGCGTTGCTGGAACCGCAGCAACAGACGCTGTATGTTGTTGTTAAGTAGTGAATGTGTGGTGATGGGAACCAGGTGAAATCTATACCGTGAGTGAGTGCGAATGTGAAGTGCAAACATTAAGGCGTGTGGATGCGGAAACCGCATCTATTCTCGATTCAAAGAAGACAATCCCATGAGTGAGTGAGTGAAGAGTGAATGAAAGAAGGAAATTATACAATTTAACATCTAGAGTTAACAACAGAGTCACTAAATAGAGAAAAGAAGAAGCCCTCCTGCGATGACTAGTAAGACAAGCCAAAAAGGGAGAAGAAGAAGACTAGTAATCATTTGCTTTCTTTTTCTTATATCTTTGCAGGAGAGAAAAGACCAGAAGAAAAGAAGAAGAAGTCACTCAAGTTATGTGTTGTGTTGCCCTGTGATGTCTGTGTCGTCTAAATGTGTTGTATGTTCTTTTCTAAAATAAAGCATATAAGTAGATAGGGACTTCCCCCCCCAGCAACAAGTTCCAACTAGGAACCAAGACCAGGATTACCCTTGGATGCCTGGTCCAAGACCGTCCCGCAACACCAGCTGTCTCGTCAGGATGGAACACAGGGAATTCTTGGAATGCCGGAATCCCGGCAATCCAACAATCCCTAGGGACAAGCCTGCCCCAGGTTAAGGAGTATTAAGATGAACGTGTTGCACGCCCCCAAAAGTGCACAACTTAATCTGTGCAAAGCACGCTAAGAGGCAGGGGTGGAAGGTGGGCCCCCTAAATAAAAAAACATATTAGAGTGTCCACCCAGACACTACAGATTTTCGATTTCATCGTTAACCATGGTTAAAATCAAGCTATTGTTGCCAACAATAATAAGCTATAACTCATCACTAAATTGACATAAAAACACAAGATTTGGCACAAACGTGTAACACACCAATCCTCAGGACATAAGCATTCTATATTTTCGATATGATTTATGGTTCATTGTTAAACTCAAGGTATTGTTGACAACAATGGTTACATATAACTTACGACCAACAAATATTACAAATACACAAAACAGCACAAATATGCAAGATTGGAAACCAAGGATTACAGAATTTTGAAAATTTCATTGGATCAACTGTTCATTGTCAACACAAGTGTATTGTTGTACAACAATGACTGTCAATAACCCACAGCCAAATGCAGATACAAAGACAAGAATTTGATTTATTTCTCGATATCCAGAGTACAGAAGAACGAACATAGGCAAACGAAGTACATCCGCATATCAGATTTTCGATTTCTGTTGAAATCAAGCTATTGTTGCCAACAATACTCAGCTATAATTCATCTCTAAATTGACAAAATAACAAGGTTTAGCACAAACGTGTACCACACCAATCCTGAGGATATATGCATTCTATATTTTCGATAAAACTTATCGTTCATTGTTAAACTCAAGATATTGTTGGCAACCATGCTTACATGTATCTCACAACCAACAAATACACAGATCAGCACAAATATGCAAGATTAGAATACAAGAATTACAGAACTTTGAAAATTACATTTGATCAACTGTTCATTGTTAACACAAGTGTATTGTTGTACAACAATGACCGTCAATATCTCACAGCCAAAAGCAGATACAAAAACAAGAATTGGACTCATTTCTCGATATCCAAAGTACAGAAGAAAGAACATGGGCAAACGAAGTACATCCGCATATCAGATTTTCGATTCATCGTTAACCATTGTTGAAATCAAGCTATTGTTGTCAACAATACTTACATATATCCCACGACCTACAAATACTACAAATATGCAAGATTAGAAACCAAAGATTACAGAACTTTGAAAATATCATTTGATCAACTGTTCATTGTTAACACAAGTGTATTGTTGTACAACAATGACCGTCAATAACTCACAGCCAAATGCAGAGAAAAAAACAAGAATTTGACTCATTTCTCGATATTCAAACATGTGCAAACTAAGTACAACCGCATATCAGATTCTTATTTCATTATTAGCCATTGTTGAAATCAAGCTATTGTTGCCACAATAATACGCTATAACTCATCACTAAATCCACCTAAAAGATAAGATTTAGCACAAACATGTAACCGAACAATACCCACGATATGATGGTTCTTAATTTACGATATGAGTCCATATGACTTATCCATGTACATGTATCTTATGACCAACAAATTCTAGAAATACTCAATCAGATTTTTAGCCTTCCATGTCGGAAGTGTCTTGCATTGTACCTCGGACCACCGTCCTTTTTCTTCGAAAAATATGTTGACACTTTGAGATTCAAACCACTTTTTTTACTTCCTGAAGTCCATAAAGGTTACGGAGGGGCTTCTGGGATAGTGAAAGGCATTTTTTTCAATACAAAGAGATTCTATGGTGCGCCCTGCCCCTCGACTAATACCTTCCGAAAGCTGACACTTGAACTGGACAAAAAGGAGGGTGGAGGACAGCTCCTGAACGAGAAAACTTTCGCCCCCACTTCCCACAGAATGAAGAACGGTCCATCGATACTCAAGGATAGTTATTGAGGGATATAGCTTGAAATCCCTCTTTTTTCTTCTTCACTTCTGCTGTTCATAAATCTTGTTATGAAAACACTTCTTGCTAGACAGTAGAAACATTTGGAGAACTGAGTCCCTTTCATAGTTTGAAACAAGTTTTCAACATTAGGTTTGCCTTAAAATATGCAGAGGCGGCGATTATTGCTTTCAAGTGGGGGGGGGTGTAGTTTGGATTTTAATATTTTTATCAATTTGAAGAATGGTTGATGGACATTATAGTAGAGTTTTCAAAAACGGGATTGCATAAATCGCAGGATATGTTTGTACACCCTTTATAATAAATAGGGCCCGCATAATTATTTAATTAAATATTTCTCTAAGTTGATGTAATCAGTGTTCGAAGCAAGTTAGAAAAGGTAAAAGAATGTTTGGAAAAATGAGCCAGGTAAGGATACGCTTGAATCTAGTGGGGGCGACTACCTATTGAAAGTAAAGGTACTTAGCTCCCATTAATAGAAATGTACGCCAACTAGAAATAGAAATACTGTAGTAAGCCAAATCCAAAAAAGGTAAAGGCACGGCGTGCCCCACCGTACCCCACACTTCGAGCGCTGGATAAAACGTATTCACATACATACATGGGCAAACTAAATAATTGTGATCACTTACAAGCCTGCACCAAGTCGTCGTAGCTCAGTGGTAGTATTTGGGAGGTCATGGGTTCAATTCCAATGGCCGACAATTCTCACTGAAATTTTCCACGAGTTTCCCTCAGTCACACCAGGCAAATACCGGAATCGCACCTTCATCATAAGCCCTAGACGACACTTTCCCGAAACCTTTTGCTCCCTTATCCCGGCCTGAGACTGAGACTTAAGTTCATAAATATAAAAAATCAAATTCATCTTGTACACACCTGTGTACATATTCTTTTTGGTACATTTATACTTAAGTACATATTTTAATGTATTTTCTCCTATATACAAATTTTACCAATTATTTAATGGTAACGTAGTCTATTTCGTTTATGGTCCCATTTGGTCCTTTCCATGTCCACTTCCACTGGGGTTGTTTCTCAAAAAAGGCGTTGGAAATGAACAGTCTATTGGTTTCTGAGAATTCCACTCACCTCTGAGAATTCCAATTTCTCTCCTCTCTTGTTTCGTTTGCTAATCCAAAGTTTCCCACTTTCGTGTCACTGCTGTGCTTGGTTCCTACTTTCGCATTGAAGTCTCCCATTACAATTTTGTAATGAGATTTGATACTATCCAAAATCTTCTGTATCTCTTCGTATAGATCTTCGACTTCTTCCTCCATGTGTTACGTTGTTGGAGCATACACTTGTATAATTTCCATACTGTATCTCTTGTTTATCGTTATTACTACCCGTGCGATTCTATCTGAAATTCCTTCAATTTCTGTGATCCGTTTCTTCAAGTCTCTATTAATTATAAAGTCAATGGCTGTCGGTTTTCCATCTTCTGTTCCTTTAAATTCCGAGTGTGCCCCGACGGTAGTTCCAACTGTTCTTCATCCTTCCTCCACACTTCTGATAGTCCTATGATGTCCCACTTAATCCTTGATTGTTCATTCTGCAATTCTTCTAATCTGTCCTCTCCTGCAAGTGACTGGCAGTTGAGAGTCGCCACGTATAGGTCCGTTCGAGTTACCGTGTCGGTGTCCAAGCAGTCTACAGCCCAAACCCGGGCATTTTGACCCTCTGAATTTCTGCGGGACTGACCGCTGCCAGCTGCATTCCGTCCTCCGAGGCTGTTTCCTTACTTCTACCATCATGTGCAAAGAAAGGAGGGAGTGCAGACATTTGACTCACCACGCTGTCAGCTAATGTGGGCTGGTAAACAGCCCATCCATGCAAACTAATAAACCATATCATAAAGATAGAACAAGGGAAAATCCCCTAATTAGTGAACTCTGCCCATCTAGGTATTTTTACAGGGAGGCAAATGAAAATGAATATTAGAAACCTGCACCAATTTAGGATCAATACGGATTTTCGATCGTCCGGTACAGTGGTTTCATCTGTAGGTCTAGAACGCATAGGACTAATCTGAATAAGCAAAAAGTCAGTTATTTCCGACAATCCAAATGAGGGTCTAATAGGCAAATATGTAACTTATAGAACTCCGACTAAACCTTCCGAGTAAATCGACTATTTCGGATGAAAGTTACTGACCGATGTAGTAATGTCTAAGGACAGAGTATATAGGATCGCGAGTTCGAATTCCGTCTGGGGTTTGGATATTTGTGGGTGTTAACAAGCATTGGACTCACCTAATCGAGACAGGTCGAAGTCAAAAGATATTAAAATGGCCCATACAAAATAAGGTTTACCAAAGTTTTAGATGCCAGGAAAAAAGTTTGCTGAATAATTTGATGGCCATAGGAATGAACCTTCAATTCTTGAATAACTTATGAGAATTATTTGCAAACAGTTTCTTGTTTTCAATAATAATATTTTCTTGCGTTCATTAGATTTCAATATGTAATTTAAAGTAAAAGGTAAAGGTGATGCACACGCGCCGCGAACTGCACATGGGACATGTGGAGGATAAGATCATGAAAATAATTTATTTGGTGGAATAAGCAGAATGAAAATTAATTAATTTCGGCCACTTCAGTCCAAGAAAAGAACTCTATTGCCTGTTTCGTGAGTGTGAGTCAGATGAAAATAAATAATTCGTGCACCTTATGATTTTTCTCTGCGATGTCATTGTTGTCAATACAGAATACAACGAGCGAGTCATTCGCCTTCTAGAAGACGAAATTGAGAATTTGATGCAGTGCTTGACATACCAATTACTTGCAAATGAATTGCTCTTGTGCCATCTCTTCCAATATATGTGTGGTCAAATTACTGACCCTGCTCATTTTGCGGTGAGGTGGGAAGGCAATGACAAGAATAAAGATTATTTCAGCACATCCAAAGGTATCTTCCATTAAAATTATTCATTCTCGAACATATTGTAATAAAATTCACCACCACCACTACCTTGGAATCGAAAATCAAATAGACATACTGAAAACATTGGCGAAATTCATAATGAGAGCTTACACGCCTGTCAAGGATGTACATAAAAACTATACCTTCAGGAAAATAATACCAAATTCTCCATACTTGAGAGCTCACACTGTTAGCAATTGCAGGTGTTGAACAGAACTATTTCTTCATGAGAAACTGCCACACTAACTAAGTCGAACAAACCATAAGTTTTGTGACGGAGGTGTATTGTGGGTGCAGTTCAAGCACGAGAGATTAATGTATTCCAGAATGGTTGGATTTAAGACGAAAAACGTAATCCTTTCACGAAATGGCGAAATACAATGCTGGATTTAAACTTCAACACTCAGTTTACAACAGCGTAACTTTGATAATTAACATGCCAAAATTGTTGGGTGATGGAAGGGCATGGGTGAAATCCGGAACATTGCTACCATAGCATGCAAATATATGCAAAAAATTCGAGATAATTTATTAGACATTCACTACGTTGCATATTGTAACAACAGAACTGATTTTATTACCTCGTATATGTGAATACTGGCATGGTACTGAGACCGAGACTGAGGTCTAGGAATCAAGACGAGAACAAGACACTATGCATCGAGACTTACTCGAGACGAAACCAAGACCGAGACTTGACTCTCGAGACAAAGATTTTTCATGAATGTCGATGATATTAATTTAATACTTCTGTTTATGATGTTTTATAATAGAAGTTTTAAGAGAATTAACTTCTTTATGATCAATTTTATTTAACGTTTTATTGTAGTTTAAAAATATGAATAAAAGTTATATAAATAATCAAGTTATCAATGCTAAACTGTTTCATGATGTCTTTCAACAATAATATAAAACTATTGGAGATTAATTCGAAGATGGGTAAATACAGAAAAATATTTTCTTCTGCGAATTTTCATCCCCGTGCTTTTCACCCTGCTGACAGCCTTTTTCTTGTGTTGACACTCTTCTATTTATATCAGCCTCTACTAAGCTGATCCTGTAAAGACTATAAAGCATAGGTCCCGATGCTAAAATGTCTAAATTCAAATACAGATCTTTTCTTACACCAATAACTTAAAAAAAAAGTTGAAAATTTTTTACAATACTAACCGGTACTTTAGAATGGATGGACGTTCTTAAAAAAAAAAAAAAAAACTTTCTACGTACAAGAAAACAAGTAAGTCGCAACTCAATTGTGAGACTGTGTACATGCGTTGCCACCAGGCTTCAGCATCGGGAATCCTATTTGGATGACCTGTGCAGGCTCGAACTCGGCTCACCGAGACCTTTTAACGACATCTCAACCAGACCAAGACTAAGGCCATCCTTAATTTAGAGTATTTTTGAATTATAAAATTACTTTTATCATATAAATTATATTTGAAGAAAACAGGAAAAGATGCGGGGATATCTATTTTTGAAAAAAAAAAAAAGTTTCCACTCCTAATAATATTAAACGGATGCGGATAGGCAGAGTACGGATAGGTAATAATATGTCAGATAGTTTCAAGATTCGCAACGGATTGAAACAAGGCGATGCCTTGTCCCCACTACTGTTTAACTTTGCGTTAGAATATGCGATTTTAAAAATTAAAGGGGACAAAAAGGGGCTATCATTGAATGGTTTGAATCAACTGTTTGTATACGCGGATGATGTAGATTTAATAGGGGACGATATAGATGCACTACAAAGCAACACCGATGTCTTAGTAGAAGCGTGCGATGAGATAGGTCTACAGGTAAACGTAGATAAAACAAAATACATGATAACAAGCCGAAACACAGGGAATGAAGGAAATAAAAACGTAAGAATTAGGGATGAGGTCATAGAGAAAGTAAACAAATTAAAATACTTGGGATCATACGTAACAAGCAAAAATGAGGTAACGGAATAAATAAAAAAGTCGTTTAGTATCGGGGAATGCGTGTTTCTATTCAATTCAAAAACTTCTAACATCGCGATTATCAAGGAAATTGAAATTGAAAATATACAGAATGGTTATTCTGTCGGTAATACTTTACGGTTGCGAAAGTTGGAGTACGACCCTAGCAGATGAACATAAATTACGTGTATTTGAAAATAAGGTTTTGAGAAAGATATACGGGCCGAAACGCGACGAAATGACTGGAGAGTGGAGGAGACTGCACAATGAAGAACTCCACGGACTGTACGATTTACCAGATGTCGTAAAAATAATGAAATCGCGACGACTAAGGTGGGCAGGTCATGTAGCTCGGATGGGGGAAAAACGAAGATTATATTCTATGCTGGTTGGAAGGCCGGATGGAAGGAGGTCATTGGTAAGACCGAGACGTCGTTGGGAGGACAATATTAGAAGAGATCTTCGAGAAGTAGGTGTTCGTGATGAAAACTGGCTTGATATTGCTGAGGATAGAATCCAATGGCGAACGTTTGTTACTGCTTCGATGAACTTGCCAGTTCCATAAGCCATAGAGTTAGTTAGTTAGGTAATAATACTAAACAATGACAGCTAACTGCTAAGAAAGTTTATGTCCAAAAGCGCCAATAATCCACAAATTACAGTCCTTCTTAAGAGTATTAAATATATAGGAATAAATGGAAGGACTTGAAAATGCGTATCACGAGAAATGACCTTTCTTCAACATCTCCTCTTCTTTCCCTGTACTCTCCATTTGTAATTGCCTCAGTTATACCGCTCATGCAATTAATTTTATCTTATCTTTAAGTGAAAATATTTATTTTATTGCATTATTTGCCAATGGTGTACTAAAAAAATGGTACCTACGGAGGCGCTTGATTCACGAATAATTTGTTAAGGATATTCTAATAAACTTGGTTCTTAAAGCTGGAGAAGAGGCGATGAAAAACTAAAATGATCCAACAATTGTATCTCTAGGATGGTATTTGAAACTTACCCAGTAATTACGAGGTAAACAAACACGTGAGAGTTAAAAGTTACGTTTGAATCTCATTCTTTACAGTGACACGCGTCAAATATTCATAGCTTCTTGCGGATTCTTTATACTGTAGAGAGGGGAAAAAATTTGGAGGTCTATATTGTAGTATCAAAAAGTTCTCATGAAACAAAGAAAAAGTATGTCTGAAAAAATGTAAAAAAACGAATGTAGTTTCGGAGTGAGAAGTCCGAAGTGAGAAGTGAGAACAGCATCGTCATAAATAACGTTATATCTCAACAAATAATGACGTAAACCATACCTATTTAATAAATCATACTGGAAGTTTTACCCACAACATCTATCTGTACAAAAGCTCATGATTGAAGAATGCACAGAGCAAGGGCGTCGCCAGGAATTCTCCGCTATGTGGGGGGCAACGCTAACGAGACACAAACATTATGTGTGTGTCAGTCAGAGATATGGGAGAAATTTACTGATGAACAATGAAGAGGAGCCTATTATTATTTACTATTGCTGCAGAACGTTCATTTGACTACAGTTTACTATTTTCTTAACCGCCATCATTGGAAAAGTTAGATTTTTTCCTTCTGATAGCACTATCGTTTGTATTTGCAAGCAAGAGAGTATCAATTTCGGAATTTCTGGCAGAGTGGAAATTGAAGCGTGAAATTCCCAGATACTTATAAATACTTCCCTGGAACCTTATTTATTTCTTACTTTCTAGGGAAGAACTTGCTGAATTATATACAGTCATTTAAGAAATAAAATAAAATTGAAATAAGCATGTTCAAATTGACGAAATAGAATCTGAACTCACTGTCAGAACACGGTATTGTACAAAAGTTCAAACAGTGAAGTATCACTAACGTCGGACAGTAATAAGTACAGTACATTATCTTTGAATAGTAAGGATCATCAAATGTCTTACTACCTGACGTTTTAGAACTCATTGTTCATGACAATAGGATTTAATGTGTGGTCAATGGTAATTAGATAATTTGAAGACAGAGATGGCATAAGGTTATCAGATACAGAAGAGTTTCAATATTTCAGGTAAAGTTAAAACAATGAATAATAGTGCTTACATCAAATGTATTAGTAAGCAAAGATCACAGAAAGAATATATTTTAACAAACATTAATAGTTTATTTATGTACAAGATTTTCTGGCAAAGAAGAGGTTTATTAGGTAAACTTTCTGTTCTGCATGAGTTATTAATCATGGCCAAATCACGCTGTGGAAAACTGTACCGTTAGCAGCGTGTGTATTATTATTATTATTATTATTATTATTATTATTATTTAGTTTAAGAACTAAGAACAATGACTACAATTAGTAATATACTGTCTCAAAACATTGTTTAATGTATTCTTGATTAACGACATTGTTATACCATTAGGTAACTTTAAACTACAGAAGACTCGCTATTTCCTGGCAATCATTTAGCTACAGATGAAGTAACACCAAAAACTGAACAAGCCAAGA
>JAGDQP010070273.1:0-10778 GCA_022664845.1 Lepisma saccharinum
CTGTAGCTGGTTTTCGTGTTCCCGACTACGCTACTGACAGTTCCAGTGTGAGGTCAGTACTCCGATAACGTGCAATGTAAAAACGGATAGAGGTTTTGCACCTGCACACTATAAGGGACAAATTAGCAATACCAACATAAGCATAACTTGGCTCGTAAATTGGGGCTACATGGGTTCCACGACCATCAAAAGCGGTAGGAAAGTATCACCATACACACACACATTTAATTTAATGTCATAATGTGTCATGTCATAATCCATTGTTTACGCAAATAATAATAAAATTTTTGCGATTCAATGTGTTTCAGCATACTTACTGTTATTATTTCTTTGTTAAATGAAATGTTGTCTTACAAATAATGTAATTTAAATTTATGAACATTAGGCATCCTTACCTCAGGTCTATAAAAAATCTAGGAGGGAGTTTGGATAATAGATCAGATTGAAAATACAGTCCTAACATTCATCCAGTGTGACAAAGAATGCTTCTTGAAAAGCCTGTTAAGATTGCGACTTTGTGATAGAATCTAGTATCTTCATTATAAGTTCGTACGTTCAAATACAAATTACAAATTGGGGTGATATGAACGGTCAGAGAGAAGGACAGAAAGGAATGTAAAAGTGAAAAAGAACTTTTCGGGTTTTCTGAAACAACGTATCCGGGCATACACAGAATAGTTTCGTTCCCAATGCACCAAAGCATTTGAATATTATACTTCGGAGTCGCCTGTAACAACAGGTGTAGATCCGGTCTAAACAAAAGCAAAAGGTGGTCTGGAACGTTGAAAAGAATCAAGAAGCTACAAGAAACTAAGTGATACTTATACACTAATGGCAATTAGCATTATTATTAACATTCAGCTAAGGAACTAACAGGCTGGTGAACTAAACCGTTCATATTTATTTCTTTAAATGTACCATCCACTACAAGCTTCAGTAGCGGAACGTCTCATGCGGGAAATATCTTAAGTTGGACACAATCTCTCTCTCACGCGTCCAGGTAGAATAAATCGTTAAATCTATAAAATATCTTAAATCGAAGAAATCCATTGGCCTGGATGGTATTTATTTATTTATTATTCGCCTATCACAGAGCAATTTCTAAAATTAAGATATGTGTTACCTAGTACAATCACTGTTTAAAACCATATACATTTTACGATTCTAAAATATTAAATATATGCTGAAAACGTAAGCAACTTCGAATACCATACATACTGCAAACTCATAATTCAAGTAATATAATTCAATACAATTATACACATATACCCACAGACTCGCATATAGGCACTGACACACACGCCTAGACATAAATGGACCATATATATTTCGTGAAAAATTATAATAATAATAAGAAGAAAAATATTAGAGAAGAGACAAGACCTAGGAAAATATATAAATATGGTATACATTTAACATAGATTGTGAACTCATGATATTCTAAAAATTAAATGGATAATAAAGAGACGGTATTAAACACAGATAATTAACTTTCAAAACAAAGGATACACATGGATACTTCACCATTGTTATTATTACCTAATATTCACTTAAAATTTCTGCCATTCTTTTTTAAATGAAATAAAACTCTTTTCTTAAAATATTATATTTCCATACCATTTTTTTATTTTTTTTTATTTTTATAATTTCGTTATGTTCATAACACATTCTTATAATGGGAAATTTTTTATGTAAAGTTGTTTTAAACTTGGGTATATAGAAGGGAAGTCTAACTCTTAAAATAGCCCGTTTAGTGTTGAAGTTCAAGGGCTTAAGTAGTTGACAACAATCTTGTTTGGAATTTACTAATTTATATAAGAAATTTTGATCTTGAGCTTTCTATTCTCCAAGCTACACATTAAATTCAATAAATAAATGTTTATAATATATTCGTTCTCTGTATGCATACACCTGTATACCTGTTAGTATACGTATACCTAACAGGTATAACATATACATGTTAGTATACCTAACTATATCGTACAAGTTTTTTTTACGGAAAACATTTTCTGTTGTATTTACATTTTGTTCAATCTTGCTGTCAAACCCTCTGTATTTTCTGACAACTGGAAAGTAACTCAGGTATGTCCCATCCCTAAATCTGATCGTAACAGAGTAATTACAGAGCAATGGCTGGTCAAACTGTTGCAAATTGTTCAAGTCAATTTTGTATTAACGCAACTTTAATCACATCAGGCCGATAATTGTGGAATTTCAACATAGTTGTGTTAAGGAAAGGTCTATTGTAACGAATCTTACCTTAATAACATATTTCATTGCTCATACACTTGACAAAGAAGGTCAATTTGATGTAATTTATGCGGACTTCTCCAAGGCCTTCGATAAAGGCAATAATGGCATTCTATTACAAAAATTAGGTGAGTTAAATTTTACTTCACAACTAGTCATACTTACAAAATAGAAGCCAAGTAGTTGTCCATAAGGGGTACAAATCCACTGACTACACTCAAATATCAGGGGTGCTAAAGGGTTCGAATCCAGGTCCGCTGCTATTCATTTTATTTGTAAATTATATTCTAGATTATATTAACACCTCCCAACAAAGTGCTCTTCTCGGATTATCTTAAACTTCCCTTATATATTGACTCTTTTCAAGATTGTGAACTTCCTCTGAATGACATCAATAGTGTTACTGAGCGATATAAAACTAATTTCCTTGGAATAAATGTTATAACATGTTCAGTTACGACCTTCACAAGACGGAAGAGCCCGATTAATATTTCATATTTAGTTGACGAAGCCATCCTCCCAACCTTGGAACCTATAAAGTACTTGAGTGTTCTGTATGAGTTCAAGCTAATGTTTTGATTCTCACTTTCGCAATATAGTAAATTATGTATGTAAAAATTGGGTTTTATTGTTAGAATTGGTCGCGTATTCAAGCATACCAAGATTCTACAAACATTACATTATTAGATGGATTTTATAAGTTGGAATACGCAAGCCTATGGAGCCGAAACCAATATCTCTTTAAGACTGAGAGGGTTCAAACGAAAATCTTGAGATATTTAAGGTGTAAATAAAGAGAATTTATCCCCAGAGAAAAAATACCGACTCACTAAAGGCCAATTTCAATTTTATAGCCTTTGTGCATAGAAGAATGCTG
The DNA here is from genome assembly GCA_022664845.1 of Lepisma saccharinum. NCBI lineage: Eukaryota > Metazoa > Arthropoda > Insecta > Zygentoma > Lepismatidae > Lepisma > Lepisma saccharinum. The sequence goes on from JAGDQP010070273.1 coordinate 3,128, forward strand.
CAAGATATTCTGTTCCTCTATAAACTAGACTGTCCTCAATTTCTTTCATGCCAGAAGGTTCGATTTTCAACCGGTAAAACTCGTGTCAAAAACTGCGATCATTTATATACTAACAAACAAACGAACATAATAAAAACAACTCCAATATGGATAATTAGTGCAGCATATAACGGTGTAGGTTAATAGATGGACAAATTGTTATAAATGCGACTAATATAAAATTTTGAAGCTACTTATAGCCAAAATGTTAAAAAATTGTTAGGCAATGCTTTATCATATTGTTATTATTATTTGAATACTTTTACGGGATTTGCATATTTGTTGTGTTAATATATAAATAAATCAATATCTCATTGATGACATTACTAAATTCCCAAATTCAAGTAAAACGAAGCAATCTGCACCGAAGTATCATCTCTTACAGGAAGATATGCATGAGTATGTTATACAACGAAATGAAAACTTCATTTGTACTTGAAAAATACACAATATCATAGTTGCAGTATCAGAAACAGATACAAGCCAGAATTATAATAATCGGTTCAGAAAACAAAATAAAGTGAGAAATAACCAAAATGGAGCTTAATAGGGTATATGGTCAACCCTAACAGTGATGCAAGTCTGATAACAATGCTGCATTGTTGGGACAGGTGCAGCGAGAAGATCTTGTGGCAGTAGCTCCCATTATTCATGTGGAGCTACTGTGAGAGCATCAAATGAAATGAAGAGGCGTGATCTCGACGCAACTCGCCTTGCTAGGTTCTCCCAAACATGTTCAATTAGATTTAAGGCCGGTTAACGCACTGGCCAGTATAAAAGGTCAATAGTTCCAGTTTCACTCTATTAGAGCTGGCATTGTCATCAATCAGGAATACATTTTCTCCCACATGCTGCCGAAACTCTCTCAAATGTACTGTCAAGATCTGATCGCGATATCTGATAGCAGTTTTGCTTTGTTCATTCAACCTGGTGGTTTCGAGTTCAGGTGCTGCTAATGCTGGCCCACAACATCGCCCCGCCACTTCCATATCGATAGCATTCGATGATTTGAAATTATATACTGTTCCCTGTTCTCACCAGATAATGCACAGTCGAGAATCAGATTATAGAGTAAACCACGACTCATCACTGAATAATACGAATGCTCAATTTTCATCTGCTCAATGACTGTGATCTTGACAACATTGTAGACGATTCATTTCTTGTTCAGGTTTCAAAGGCACACAAACTACCGGTCACCTTGCAAACAGTCATCTTTCTCCATGCCTTCTATCCACAGTTTTCCGAGATAGCTGCCTTCCTTTTACAGCAGCCTGATCTGATACCCTTGGAGTTGGTGGATGCTACTCCAATTGTGGCGAGTGGCTTTTATCAGCAAATAACGGTCTTCGCTTCCAAATATAATTATTGGGTGTCCTTGACCGGTCTTCTGGATGTGTCATCAGTATCTAAGGACGATTAACCACTGAGAAATTCACTCTGAGTTAAATTACTGCTTTTGTCTTTGACTGTGCAGCTTTAAGTCTGCCAGTGATTCTCCAGCGTAAAGCGTCATTTTACAATCATATGTTAGTCGTTTCTATCCTGTTCAGTATCATTGGTATCATCTGCCTTTAAGAAACACTGATAATCAACAGCCTAGAGCTGCAGTTCCTTGCTATACCAGCGCCAACCCTTCGTTTCTACCATTAACCATATCTTTCTACATGAAAACCGATACAAATATGTTTTAGATCATGCATAGATATCATACGACACTCTAAAACAATTATTTATTGCTGTTTGCAAATTTTGCTTCAATTTTAAACACTAGTGAGTGTATTCTTTACCTTGGAATCAAGGGTGTCGAAATTCTACACAAAGAAGAAGGTGAAGAAAAAAAAATGAAAAACCTTGAGAGCATTGGTGCTCAAGCAGCAACGTTGTTTAGTAACCATATCACAGCGAAATATGTACTGTATTGTTTAACGCATAGACATTTCACTTACGGATGTCAACGACTAACTTGTCGAGTTGCGACTCAATCAGAATGATTAGACTTCCTGCTGGAACAGTTTCGAGTCGAGTCGATTCGCGTTTTAGCACCTGCTAGAGTAGAGTTTCCGTGTTCCCAACTTCCCGATTCGATTCGACCCGGGCTTAGTTTCTGCTCCAGTTGTGTCGAGTCACTGCTCAAGGGAATTTGAGTCGTTCATCTAATACACTTTCTCCCTCTTCCTCTCTTTCTTTACTTTCTTTATTGTATCTGTGTCTTCTTTCTACTTCTTTCTGTACGGCTGTACCCCAGTAGAACCTGTTTGCACCAAGAATTAAATAACCCGGAACTGTATACATACTAAGATACTTGCGATTTCAGGATTCGTGATTTCCGGGGTATGATAAGTAAAACAACACTCTCTTTACAGAATGAAATTATTACACAGTTTCACACCCTCCTTTATATATTACAATGCCACTATCAAATGACGGGACTGACGTACAATTTGCTGAAAACCAAGCAATTGCAAAAGCAAATCTATTTTTGCGCAAGTGTGCAACTTATTTTTTTTCACATTGAATTTCAAAAATGTAATATTTCCTGCTTTCCCGTTGATCCATTGAAAATTGTGAACAATAAAATTTGCTCGTGGATTTATCTACTAGTAGATCGTAGCATACTAAATCTTTTCTAGCAATTTTATATCTTGTATCTGTATTACGATTATTTATCATTTTAGTAATACAGTATAAATAACGTAAGAACTTTAAGGAATATAAAGCACTAATAAAATGGATACCATATTATGCAGACATATTCCTATATGCTTCTAACGAAACTATAAATATATAAATACTATAATTAATTTCTCAATATTGTTGATTTCTTTGTGACGTCGGTGTCATAGATTTATGTACTTTTCCCCTATTACTACGCAAATGTTTGTGCATGTTAAATATAGCAAGGTTAACACTTGAGTTTACAGAAGAAGCCAACGAGGCCCGTGTGACCTAAATCTATCAATGATATGCAAAATAGTAACATTTCTGCACAAGTTTTGTTCATTAACATCATCACTTATTCCTGAGGTCGATCTTGTCTCATGGTCGTTCTTATTTTGATTTCACCAAAGTCAGCTTCGATACACTTCTCTCTACGCTGGCTGTCGACAATAGTATGCACGAAAATGATCTAATGATTGACTTAACTGTTGGGTAAATCACAGCTATCGCTGCAGATCTGAAACGCACCATCTATAAGGAATTAGTCCTACCTTCAGAAAATTGCACATCGTTTCTCAACAAGGCAATTTTCACATTCCAGAAGAGAATGGTCTGCGTCGTAAAACTCAGCCACCTCGCTGGTTTTCTCAGATGGTGATTCCTGTGTCAACACTTCTCTAAAGACATGTAGGCGAGAACCACATCTTTGGGAGAACCGCTCCTTCATACCAACTAGAACTCGATCCAGTACAACAATGCATGTCGCTCGTGATTCCTCTTCCCTTGCACTGATGTATTCTGTTAAAGGGTTGTCGTCGTAGCGTATATTGACTTGTCATTTCGGTTTTGAATGAAGAACAAATTTCATGTTTTTCGCAATTAGCCATGATCCTTCATTTATTTTCTTAAAGTGATCAAATGATCCAAGGTTTGGGATGTGTTTTCCAAACCTCCAACACCTAGAGCATTGTCCATATTAACGTCAAGCCAATGGAAACAGATTGTTTTAAAATTCAGTGAAAGTGTCAATGATGGTGCAGCAAGACCAGAAAATTAAAAGGAAAGTATTGATGACATTCAGGACGGGTCTCAAAAGGTATATCCGCAGGATGAAGTCAAATGACTGGATGGTGAAGAGGAGTCCTTCGGCCTGAGCAGAAACCTTGTCATCCTCTAAGTTGTTCTGAAAATCCATAGTCAAAGGATTACTTTTTGTTACGATGTGCAACGTTTCTGACCTACAGGACCATCTTCTATCGCTGAGTTTTTATTAAAGAGTACTTATTTTTAAGTCAACTGAATTATGAATGTCTTCAAATACTTTATATCTTTGATCTTAGCATTCAATGAAGAAGGACAAAACCTGCAGGGTACTAAATCATAGAAAGGTTTCGCGCATGTATTTCATACGGGTCTGCAGAAAAAAATGCAACACTGAAGAAAACTGTCAAATCTATACATAATGTATATTTTAACACTACTTGTATGCTGCTATGGAACTGTTCTAGGATCCTACATGTTGTTCATGTTGTGAGAAGTAACCTTTGTTATGTGTGTAGCTTATGTCTCTTTCTTTTTGTCCTGCTCTGCTTTTCTTCTTTGCAATGAAATTGAAACCGCAAACTCGAACAAACTGTTTATACGCCAATATTTGTGATTTTGTGCATGTTGGAATTCTGTTATATGCTACACCGTTTGAAACAATCCCTTCCTTCAAATTTAGGTTGCTGTGAAGGGTGTCCGCTGTCATTTTGCGCATGGGGATTCTCTGTAGGTTCAGTAATTGTTATTGCATTGATCAGTTTGACTGATCTTATCTTTGTGAAAGGTGGGATTTGACGGCCTACTGATGCATCCAAGCCATTTTAAGAGAACAAGTTGTTCCTTTTGCATTTTGTTAGTGATAATTTCGTGCTAATGAACGACAATGCGCCTTACGAGGCACGTTATGTCATTCAATACCTGCATGAAGTAGGGCTCCAAGTTATGCGATAGCCAGAACTTGATCTGATATCAACATAATTGAACTTGTGTGGGATTTCCGGGGTATTATTATAGGAAGAAATGTTCATTATTATTCTTTAGAGATCCATCCAGATCCATACAGCAAGTCCTCTGCGAAGAACGGAAGGGCATCGTCCAAGAAAATATGGATGTGATCATTAGAACCATGAGTTAGATATTGCAGGCCGCCATTCAAGCGTGAAGTTGAAACACATGGTTTAAAAATTTAGTAAAAGTTTAAATTGTGGTGTAGGAAGACCAGAAAAATAACACTATTAAAAATGACTTCTGTGCAGCAAGTTTAAGTTTGGCTAACAATTTTTATTTGTATGATCAAAATTTAAATGACAAATTTATTCTCACTGTAAACAATTTTTTTATTAAAACTGCATTTCTTTCTTAGTAACAATGATATAGAACACTTCCAAATAGCGAAGCGATAAAGAATGCCAACTGTGCGCACGTACTCATAATTGTTTTTTACCAGAAATATTTTGTTTCTCGAATCTCAAGTGTTACGTTTTTTTTTTTTTTTGCTTAGCAATGAACGGTGAGAATATCGCTTCTACCAAAAACACTCAATTTCGTCCCTAACCCATTTTAATGACCAGAGTAGCATTTACCACTAGGTTCAATAGAATCGGGCCCATTAGCGCATTTTACAAGGATAAATTAGAAATCGCTATTTAAAACGCTAGACGAAAAACATATTTGGCAAGAAACAATGCCAAGAACCCTGTAGATAGAGCCCCAAACTCCATCACATTTGACCCGGGCGACCCATCGCACATAGGTGACACCAGATAATTTAAGTTAGGTATTTACGTAAGAAATAGTAAAACAAACATCAGAGCTTATATTAGGAATATTATTTATTCCTATTTTTGCCTTCATACATACAAATAATTATTTTTAGTCAGTGCTACATATAGGGCCAGTAATACTTTGCGGTTGCGAAAGTTAGAGAACGACCATGGAAGATTAACATAAATTACGTGTTGCTGTTACCACCCATAAAATTCATTTTATCATTTATTATAAATTACGTGTGTTTGAAAATAAGGTTTTGAGAATGATATACAGGCCGAAACAGGACGAGATGACTAAAGAATGGAGGAGAAATCCCCACGGACTGTACGATTCACCAGATGTTGCAAAAATAATGAAATCGCGACGACTAAGGTGGAACGCTATGTAGCTCGGATGGGGGAAAACGAATATTATATTCTATTTTTGTTGGAAGGCCGGGTGGAAGGATACCATTGTCAAAACCGAGATCTCGTCGGGAGTACAATATTAGAACAATTCTTCGAGAAGTAGTTGTTCGTGATGAAACCTGGCTTGATGTTGCCCAGTATAGAACTCTATATGCATTAGGTCTAATTTACGCTATATTTTTGTATATGAGGAAAATTAAAGTGTGGTTTCGTAACCTCTCTTTTCGCGTCCACGATGGGTTCGTTGGTTCTTGGGTCCATTCTGCTGCCAAAACTTTCTAGAGTTTGCTTCAGTTTCACTACATGAACGAGAGGATGGTACTTTAGCTAAATCACCGTGACCCGCTATATTCTCATACTCTATCAACGTCTGATCCAAAGACAGTTAAAAGTTTCAAAAATGTCAAAAATATTCCAACAGCAGAAGCAGGTCTTATTATATTATTTTCTTTAGTTCACAGTTATTCGTGGTGTCCTTAAATATTGTAACGTTGTTTTAGTTCCATTTCCGCCGTCAGACAATGATGCAAATTTGCGCAGCGACGTAAGGAGAAGACAGTACGTTATTCTATTGTTAGTTTCATATATTTCTATATATTTATATATTTTAAAAGCATATTTTAATATTTTTAATATTACCCGTAAATACTAACCTGCAGCTCTGTGGCATAGGACTAGTTGCAGAGTATTGAGGATTTGGAAAAAAATAATAAAACACTTTTTAAAATAGTAAAAAATATTGTTATGCATGACTAAAAAGAAAAGCATGGGTCTCACTATCATATACTGTCACTTTATATATATTTTTTTTCAATTAGTGCCCCGCATGCTTTTCTTTTTAGTCATGCATAAACTATTTTTTTTACTTTTTAGAACGAATTGTTTAAGAAAACTATGTCTTAAAAAGTCTGTATTATTTCAATTCCTACCTTGATCTTCAGGAGATGGTTTTAACATTCAAAGAAGTGCACAGGTATTCAGCGTAGCGAATGAGTTTGTAGTGTTGCTTTTGTCCTTTCCTAGAGATTTTCAAACTTTGAAGTTGCTAGTTTTTAGGAACGAAGTATTATCGTTTGCACCGATATGTTATTGTTTTATTACTACTATTATTTTATTATTAATAGTACTACTGAACCATTATTTGTAAAATACCACATTAATATAATTAAATAATTATATTATTATTAAATGGCGAGCGGTTGAAGGAGAGCAATTTGTCATAATATGAAGGTGAGAAGGGCAAAAAGGATGGGGCAAATTGAGGGGACGCTGGAAATTATGGACTTAGGGCTCCTAGATACATAAATCCGGTCCTTCCAATAGCCCTGCATATTTACTGCTCCTTCGTAACATTGAGCTAAGATTTTTCCATTTGACAACTCAATCACTTCCAGTGATATCCCCAAGAGATCCAGCAAGTACTCCGCTTTTGTCGACTTAGCTCTTTTTAGCGCAATCAGGGTTTCATGAACTTGTAAGTCCTCCTGACACTAGCGTATAAATGTTGCTGCAACCTGTTCACGTTTCGAACAGTTCGTTGTTTTACTTATCATCACAAAAACGTTTACTTTCTTTGAACGATGTACGTATTTCGTCGTGGATTGATTTCATGATGTCATTTATGATGGTTTTCAAGGTTTGCATTGCGTTACCAGCGCCTTCTTCTCTACACCGCCCCAACACAAGATCGAAGCCTGCAATCAGGATGTAAAGTTCCTAGAACAATCCGC
>JAGDQP010070274.1:0-10148 GCA_022664845.1 Lepisma saccharinum
AATTTACAGATACGAACGGCTGAGTTGAATCATTAACTTTCTCAAACATAAAAATCACGAAATAGAATTGACTTTATATTGAGCAACTCTTCAACTAGTTAAATTAATTAATTAATATTCCACGGATTATTCGATAGCTGTTTACATCAAACCCGCTTGCTATTTCGAAAGTTCCGTCAAACTCCGAAGATTAAATTAGAAATTAAACACAAGACTTTAAATTTAGGTTATTAATTCTCGATCAGCTTCTATGAAATTACTTAAGAAACAATAATTTAACCAAATTTAGTTAACATCCCAATCAGACGTGTAAGGAGGGGTTGAGAGAAAACCAAACACCCTTTCACAAAACTAACCAAAAAGGTCACTATACTGAAGCAGTTGTAAGGAGCAAAATATAGAAGGGGGAATGAATCCTTTCTTCAGGAAACACACAACTATACACGCAATGACAAATCAATGGCCTTCAAGCCAACGTCACCAGAACACACGTTCTCACTTTCGCTCTTTCTGCACAAGTTGAAAGTAAAATAGAGAAGGGGAAAGGGGAGAAACAGATGCCATTGCAATCCAAAACACCCTACCTTGCCTCCACGTAAATTCTCGTTGACACCTAAAGGAAGGTTGTACCTTCTCAATGTGAACTATAGGAAAAATACCAAAAATGTTTTATCTGGAGATTTAACTTACTACAAATTGAAATCAAATCCAACTCTCTTTTAAGAAATATTTTAGTTTCACTCACCAAAACATAAGATATTACTCTCGATTATTTAATTCACAACAGTAAGTGATTTATCGTAATTACTCAGAATGCGCCATGGAAAGGCATTCGCCATTTAACTTCTTCCGAGAAATAACATGACAGAGTAATTTATTCTCAAACAAAATTAGCTAATATTACTTCAAATCAATAGTTTAATTCTACTATTATTAAATTAATATTAATAAATTATACTAAGCCTGCATTCAAGCTCTTTGAAGTCGGATTTAACCACAATTGTTTCGCAGCAGCAACCAAAATCGACAATCCAATATAACGAATCCAAATCGTAGCTGCAGACAAGCCGACCTTCCCATGTAGCGAGACAAACCCAAACAGTGGCTAGAAATCGCTTACATCGCGGAACCAAACCGAGAGAGCGATTCGCGCAGGGTTACCAAATACGAGATTAAATTACCAGAGAAATTGCTCAATATAAAATTATAATTTAGAAATTAAATCAAAGAATTGTAGGCATGTAGTTTTCATACACTACAAAGACCCCTCTGATAAATAAAGGAACTACATTTATATATATATAACGAAACATGATGATCTTCAAGTACTTGACAAATCACAAGTTGACATCGGTGCACCATTATAATTAATTAAAGTGACTTGAAGCTCAGGTAAACCTTCCATCTGTTAAAATCTTACAAGCGTCGACGCTACGTTTAACTCCATGGATTCCAAAACACATTTCTATAGAACAAATATAACAAAACAACAAAAAAAGCATATATTAGTTTAAGGAGTTTTCTCTGGTTCTAGAAGTAAAGAAATTATACACGATTAATCATTTCCAAAATACATAACACATGAATAAATCAATTACAAAAATACGTAAATTATAGCAAGACGCATTCAATTAATTGATTAACATATTTATTTTCCATACAAGAATGCTACTAATCTTGAAAAAAATCAGCAAATTATAATTGTCTTCTCAAAAAGTATCTTTTTATTTCGGACACATGAGTTCTTCTTTTTAAATCGGGATTACTACAATCCTCTACTTTCAATGTATTAGGAGTAAGAAATTATATTATTTTGAATGGTCCAATCCACTTATAACACAAGCTTTTAGTAATCTTTTGTTGGAGAGACGACAGAACATGTTTTTTAATCAAAACTAGATCTCCTACTACTAAAGTTACAGGACAACGTTTCGTTTCAAACAAACTCCTTTTTTTCTCCAAGCTGATAACATATTTTTCATAGCTTCATTCCAAATCTCAGTACTGTCTGTCCCCTGCAAATCGCAGTCTGATATCCTCCAGCGTATTTCCAAAGGGGTGTTCACAATACGGCCGTAAAATTATTCCGCCGGAGCACATTCAAGAACGACATGGTCTGCAATGTTAAAACAATACTGGATTTCATATAAGCTATCTCCCCATTTACCTTGGTGTTCAGAAAAATACGCCCTCATGGAGCATTTCATTGTTTTTATAAATCTTGCAGCTACATTTGCTTCAGCATGATACGGAGACAACCTTATATGCTTAATTCCAAAACTAAACATAAAGGACTTAAAGGCATCAGACGTGAATACACTAATATTGTTTGAAGAAATACTCTCAGGGAAACCAAACCTGCAGAACAATCCGTATAGTTTAGAACTAATCGTTTTAGTATTTAAGGTTATAAATCGCTTGAGCATCGTAAAACGACTAGCATTATCTACACAGATGAGGATAAATGAAGTCTGATCATTGGATGGCAAAGGACCGACAACGTCCACCATCCAATTCTCATTAATCTTCTCAATTACTCTTGACTTTAAGGTTCCCATAACCTTCGTGCTTCTGTCTTTACTCTTTTGACAAATATCACAAGATTTTACAAACTCCTTTACTGACTCAACCAGGATTGTCCAAGTATATCTTTTCATTATTTTATGCAATGTTCTATATATACCCGAGTGTCCTCCAGTTAAACTGTCATTATGAAAATATTCCAGCATACTCCTCTGCAGACTATCAGGAATTACCAATTTATAAGGCGAATTCACTGGCCTAGTTTTCTTCAAAAGAAAATCCTTTTCCAAACGAAAACCCTCAATATTCAAACCCGATTCCAAATCAGAAACATTTTTTATTAATTTGGGATCTTTCCTTTGTATAGCCTGTAAAGGCTCATTCAAAAAGGGACAACAAAACATAGTTGCACGTCTTGCAATTAAGATCAAAAAACACTGAAATGCTGAACAAGACTATATTATTCGTAAAAAATAAATTACATGTAACGTTTCGATCTTCTAGCCAAGATCCTCATCAGACATACACTGAGTCTGTACAAAAAATTACACACATATAAATACAAGCCCAATAGTCTACCTTCTCCCTCATTGGCCGAAAGAAGCAGCCAATCAGGAACGCCCAATCAAGCAGCCTCCCCATTGGCTGGAACACTCAGTAAATCAGAGACGCCATAAAGCATCCCATGTGAACAAAAGGAGAATCAACATGAAGCAAACTTAGAGCCCCCTAACACCTCAATTAACATACATATTTCTGTGTTTGTCAACAATAATCTTCCATTCTTTATTAATGCTAAAACCTTTGGTCCAGTTCATTAAGTTCTTAAATTCTTCTTTTTCTATCCACCAGGCCTCCTCAAATGTTCTAGGCCACATACTATCTTCATATTCTAACACAATCACTTTTTCCCAGTCCACATTATGTCCTTTTCCTTTCACATGTTTGAATATAGCATTACTCTCTCTACCATATTTCACATCGCTTTTATGTTGTTTAATTCTTTCTTTCAACAATTTACCCGTCTCTCCAATATACTTCATATCACAATCCTGACAGTTAATACAATAAATGACACCTTTCTGCTCCTTCTTCCCTTTATCCTTTCCTTTACTTCGGACCAAATCCAACAACTTTCTACTGCCTTTTCTGTACACTCTTACACCCTGCTTTCTTAACATCTTTTTAATAATCTCCGTGTCCTCTCCTAACCCTATCATGCCTGTCCATACCACCTCTTTTCCTTCCTCCTCTCCTTCTCTTCCCATAGAAACCACAGATGCCTTCAAGATGTCCCCTTTTGCTATACCCATTCTCATACAGTTGTTCCTTAAAAACTTTTACATTCTTTTCTAGATTTTTGCTACAAATCCTACTAATTCTTGTCAACATATTTCTTATAAAATTTGCTTTGGTGCTTTTATCCACATTACTTTTCTTATTACAATAAATAACAGCATTGCATTCTTTTTGATACCATTGAGTTTTAAGTCTCCTCCCATCTTTACTCATTAAAATATCAAGATAACATAAGCTAACTCCCTTCTCTATCTCCAGCTCTAACTCTATTCCTTTTCTTTATTCTCAATGCCTTCTACAAATTCTATCAATTATTCTTTAGAGCCTTCCCATATACCAAAACAATCATCAACGTATCTACATAAATACTTAATCTTCCCTTATCCCTTCTCCACCACCTTCCTCTCCCATACATTCATAATGATATCAGATAACACAGGACTAATCTTAGACCCTATACTTAAACCTTCCTTAATTCTATATATGTCATTCTTCACTTTGCAAAAACCAAAATCCCAAATTAAGTTGAGAGCTTTACTAACTTTCTCCCATTTCCAACCTTTCACCCCTTCTTCCCCCATGGCACCCTTAACAATATCAAGTATAGCAGCCCTCTTTAAACTTGGAAACATAGCTTTAACATCCAAAACTAAATAAAATACACTCATTTTCAATTACAACTTTACTTGTGTAGTCAATTACCTCTCTATAATCTTCCACTGCCAATGTTTCTTGTCTGTCTCTCACCCACTCTAACACTGTTTTCAATTCACTTTCCAATGGTTCAAATGAATTGTTCTTACAGTCCATCACTGGTCTTAACTTCACTTCCTTTTTGTGTATCTTTGGAAAACCTTTTAACACCGGCACTCTTCCATCTTCATTTAACCACTTCTTTAGCCCCTTCTTCTTACTTACTTCCTTTACCTCTTGTATGATCTCTTCTTTCTTCTTATCCACTAACTTGTACTGACCATCGACTAACTCCTTAACCTTGTTATCATACCACAGTGTTAGAGTGGGTTTCTATGGGAAGAGAAGGAGAGGAGGAAGGAAAAGAGGTGGTATGGAAAGGCATGATAGGGTTAGGAGAGGACACAGAGATTATTAAAAAGATGTTAAGAAAGCAGGGTGTAAGAGTGTACAGAAAAGGCAGTAGAAAGTTGTTGGATTTGGTCCGAAGTAAAGGAAAGGATAAAGGGAAGAAGGAGCAGAAAGGTGTCATTTATTGTATTAACTGTCAGGATTGTGATATGAAGTATATTGGAGAGACGGGTAAATTGTTGAAAGAAAGAATTAAACAACATAAAAGCGATGTGAAATATGGTAGAGAGAGTAATGCTATAATCAAACATGTAAAAGAAAAAGGACATAATGTGGACTGGGAAAAAGTGATTGTGTTAGAACATGAAGATAGTATGTGGCCTAGAACATTTGAGGAGGCCTGGTGGATAGAAAAAGAAGAAGCTAAGAACTTAATGAACTGGACCAAAGATTTTAGCATTAATAAAGAATGGAAGATTATTGTTGACAAACACAGAAATATGTATGTTAATTGAGGTGTTAGGGGGCTCTAAGTTTGCTTCATGTTGATTCTCTTTTTGTTAACATGGGATGTTTTATGGCGTCTCTGATTGACTGAGTGTTCCAGCCAATGGGGAGGCTGCTTGATTGGGCGTCCCTGATTGGCTGCTTCTTCGGCCAATGAGGGAGAAGGTAGACTATTGGGCTTGTATTTATATGTGTGTAATTTTTTGTACAGACTCAGTGTATGTCTGATGAGGATCTTGGCTAGAAAGTCGAAACGTTACATGTAATTTATTTTTTACGAATAATATAGTCTTGTTCAGCAGTTCAGTGTTTTTTTTTTAAAAAAAGGGAACATTGCAAAAATTTACCATCGCTAAATTCTTCCTCAAGAACGACAATCCCACCTGAGAATCAACAATGTCTAAATCAAACGGATCATGCACCCTGGAGAAAAATCTGCAACTTTATTTTCGGAAGTCCTTATATGATGAATCTTGAATCGAAAGTTTGACAATCGTTCTACCATTGATCCATATTTTAACAAGCGTTTTGGATTATGCATAATCCAACTAAGAGCAAGATTATCTGTGTAGAGATCAAATTCATTTATCAAGTAATGCCGGTATCGACAGATAGTTTTGATTAATGAAATAAACTCAATTTCATAGATAGAACAATGTCTATCAGCTTGTGATAGTTTCTTTGAAAAGAATGCTACTGGCCTAAGGTCACCTTTATCATCTCTTTCAGAAACACATCCACCAATCCCTTTTCCAGATCCGTCGACATTAACAACAAAACGTTTCGAAAGATCTGGTACCTTAAGCACCACATGATCTTTAAATACTCTTTTCAATTCATCCAACCCTAAATTATGTTCTCGACCCCACACAAAGAGAACTTTTGGGGACCTCAATTCACTAATACAAGCCATAACCTCCTGCACCCCAGGAATAAACCTGCTGAAATATGAAAAAATATCCAATTAACCTAAGAACACCCTTTCGATTACGCGGAGGTGGTATTTGTCGTACAGCAGAAATATTTTCACTATCTATCTGAATATGTTCACCATCTACCAAAAACCCCAAGTAAATTAACCTTTTCTTACAAAAGAATGTTTTATCAGGTGCAATTGTAAGACCACTTCTTCTTAAACGCTCAAGTACCATTTTATAGCAGCATAATGCTGTTCTTTGTTTTTATTGAATATCAGGATGTCATCAAAATACGTTTTAACACCAAACTCCTCAAGATCGCCTTACAACCTTTCCATAGCCCTTGCTAAAACAGAACTCCCTGTCTTAATTCCTACTGGGACTCTCCGATACCAAAAACACCCTTTGGGAGTCACAATAGTTGTTACATCCCTTGATTCTTCATCTATTTCTAGCTGATTGTAAGCTTTAAGGAGGTCTATCTTACTCAACCAAGTGCAACCAGCTAAATTTGTTAAACATTCTTCAACACTAGGACCTGGAAAACTATCATCAATAATTTTATTGTTAAAACCAACATAATTTCCAACAATCCTGTATGAACCTCCCCTGTTCTTCACGAGGAAACAACTAGAAGCAAAATCAGAGTGATCTGTCTCCTCCAAAATTCCCTGTTTAACCATATCATCCAAAAGATCATAAAATATTTTTCTTTTGTTCATTGGAATATTGAAAGGTTTCTCCTTATAAGTTTTCTTATCCTTTAAATAAGTCTTACATTTATAACCCTTAAGGCATCCTACCTTATTCGTAAGAACATCAGAATATTCATCCCTAATAGCCTGAATAAAAGTTTTAACCTCAGGGTCACTATCGCTCCAATCGTCCGAGTCAACTACTTTCTGATTCGTAATATATTTACAGAAATTATTTTCCAACTCGATGTCATCACTCTTCGTGTCACTATCATGTTCACCAAAATCCTTATTTTCCGATTCACTACATACATCGTTGATTTTATTCTTCATCTCGTAAACACGTTCTGAAAATCCGTCATCAAAGTCGGACGACCATTCCTCAGTGTTATCCTTTCCTTCCAAACCAGGTAGAACAACCATTCCTACCCTCTCTTTCTTATCTATTCTAGTCTTCCTTGTCCCCTGAACCTTTGGTTTCAAAGTTTTATTGGAAAAATTGATTTTAGGTAATTGGGAAGCACCAATGTTTCCAGCATTTAAATCACTTTTGTTGTCTAGAACCTGTTCCCCTGCAGGTAAATCCAACTGAAGTTGTTCCTTTCTAAGTTCATCTAAGTCTGGAACTTCAATGTTGAACAAAATGTTCTCCACGTCGTCCAAACTTAAGTCGCACTGCACTTCAACATCCTTAAATTTTTCAGTTTCTAAAGAACGTCGTTATTTCAATCTGTTAGATTCAGTTTTCAATACGTGAAACAAAGCTGCATTCAATTTTGACCACGAAGACAAAGACGACGAACAATCATTTAAACCACCAATCAATAAATTAGTGGAACCTGAATCGGAAATCCATCTCAATCCTACTTTCTTCTTACCATCCCGCAGAAACAAACGATCATGAACAAAATCCAGATGTCCTTGAATTAATTTCAAATATGGAATTCCCAAGACGCAAACGCAAGGCAACTCATCTACTATTCTGAGTTCAGCAATGACTGCTTCTCCCGCAACATTCAGCTTTAAGTTCACCACCTGATCAGAAACAGAAAGTTCAGTAAATGCGGATCGAATGCTAACTTCATCCACTTTAACAATCCTGTCTCGATGTATGTTCAAAGAGTCAACAAAACTTTTCGATACTAAGTTAGAACTGCACCCAGAATCCATACAGAGTGACTGCATACTGTTTTGCACCCATCCATTCAAGAAAGCAGCAACCTTTCCTTCAATCACAGATGGAATTCTTTGCATTGTCCCTTTGTTTGACCCTGATGTTAAAATTTTGTTTTGCCTAGGGCATTTATCAAAAACATTTTGATCAGATTTATTTATAATTACATTACTAGTACCTCTGATTTGATCACGATTATATCTAATTTTATTTTCACGATCATGCTGTAGTTCATTCTGCTCACTTGACATAAAACAACTTCTAGATCTTTCAAAATCAGTTTCTTTATGTCCCTTCGAAAACCTATAAGTTTTATTGAAATCAATCTTTGCTCTTTTGTATTGATCGTAATTCAAAATCATTGACTTTAGCTCACTAACTGTCAGAGGAACTATACTCGAAAGGTATCTGAATACATAAGAAGGATTTAAACCTTCAACAATAGTAGAGACAAGATTAGTTTCACTTTGAAAACGATTCAAAATAGAAGCGCATAATACGATCGAGTCCACATATTCAAGTACATTTTCATGAGATGACATCCTTCTAAACACCCGCTTACTCTTTAAATCTCCTTTCAAAACTCTCGAAACAAATCGATCTAAAATTATTTCTTTGCTCTGATTCTAAGAAAGCTTCTTATTGTAATAATTCACCTTTCGTTTTTCGCAGCAGATTACTCAAAATTACACTAATAGGTAAACCCGTGGTGTTTACAAATTTTTTCACATACTACCAACATGTCGAAAACCAAATAACCGTCTGCGCCATCAATCACTGACTTTCCCATTCGTTCTATTAAGATCTTCGTTAAATTAGAAAAATTTAATTTATCGACTAACTCAATGGGAGGAGCCCGGCTTACTACCGAATCTCTACATAATTCAACAAAAGGTCAAATAGGAACTTCCAAATTCCGAGCTCTAACTTCTTGAAGATCATTAGCAAAAGAAACCTTTCGACCTAGCTGAATGTTGAAACATCTATCAGGAAAAGGTTCTGGAAATCTTATGTTTCCTCGACGCATCGACGGAATAACCGATCTATTCACCAAAGGCGTACTAAAATTGTACGAATATTGAAATCCAACATCTCCCGAAAATCTATTGTCATAACCTACAGAATTGTGAGGTACATAGTTACTAAATTCTCGAAAACCATGGTAGGGTGACCCTACATTTCCCTGAATGGAATTGAACCCAACATTACATGGTGTACGTTGTTCGCCTATATAACTGAATAACTAAAAACTTCAAACCGGCATGAGGAGGATTTAATTCCATATCTGATTTACTTAGTTCGCCAAACCGATAATCTACAAATCCAGTACGACCTACGGTACAATAGTCTTCCTCCATTGGAGGCATGTCAATTACAATAGAATCTTCCATGTCAGAAAAGGCACTCAAAAGCAATAAAATACACAAAAGAAGAATTCCTTACAGGAAAAAGAATTCCTTAATTCAACAAATAAAGTATTAAACACCAAATACGAATGAAATATTTCATTTATTCTGTAGGTTATTGCGCAATTTAATTTAAATCGCGAAGAAAAAAAATGGGAAAGCCAAGCATCCACCATACAACGTTGAAAATAATATTTTTAATCTTAATTTCTTATTTCTGAACCAAAACGATGTAATTTCCAAATTCAAACAAGTCCGGATAATTTCGGAACAAAGTATACACGAAACACTGTTTTTAACTACAATCCAAATTAATAAATTCAAGTTCAAACACGTTTACAAGTGAATCCAATAAACAAGATGACAATCAAAATCCGACGCAATCACTAGAAAACAAATTCAGAAAGTTGGTCACTTCAAAATTTTAAATTTCCAAACCATATCGTTCTAAATGACTTAAAACGATGTAGAACATCGCACGTAATCGAAAACAATTCGAAAAGAGGCCCTAACACACAGAAACCGAGATATTCAAAATTTACTATTTGCCCCGAGGGTTTACCATATACAACCCAAATTTTTC
>JAGDQP010070275.1:0-10777 GCA_022664845.1 Lepisma saccharinum
TTTTTTCTTAAATTCAGTATTACTTTTTCCGGCGTGTGCTGTTTGCTATAAAATCAGTGCATGCAAATTGAAACTGTCATTTGTTAACACTTTCCGTTTAAGTTCATTTTTATCAGTCTAGTACAAAGATCATTCTGCGTTACTTTTTTCCTTATTAACAAATGTATTATGAAACGATTTTTTGTTTTAGTGAAGAAATTGCTGTTTAAAAAGTGTTTATGAACAAAACCAAATAGTAGAAATATTAATTAACAGAAAATTCTTTTCGCTTAAGTACAAGTATCAAGCTATTGAAATTTAAAATGACTATCCTGTAAGTTTTACAGCAAAATCTCTTAAGCATATGCCAAAATATGACTTTTATCAAAATCTAATTTTTACAACAGTTTATGGGCTCAAATGGGCATATTTCGATTTTTGTTGATTATGATTGGCCAGATATTTATGATTAAGTAGTGCCTGAAGCACATTACTCGTGTTGATTTCAAGAACCCATCATTTTTCTTAATTTGGAAATGAGTTCACACATTGTTAAGATAAGATAAAATGATTTTTATGGGTGGTAACAGTACTATGGCTTACGTCTTTCCCGTCACACATTGTTATCTGATCTGTAATTATATGTTGACTTTATTCTTTTGAATTAAAAATAAATTAGAAGTTACGGTAAATTAGTGGTGTCGACAATGTTTTCGTTAAGATGTAGTTGAATCTTAGTAACAGTGAAGCTTAGGTTATGTTGTTTATGTCTTAAGTACAGTGCGGTGAATTTAAAACCGGCCCCGAGGTACATTTTAATTGCCTGTTCGATTGTTGTGTCAGTCTTGTATATTTGTAGCGGGGAGTAAGGGAGTACGAAGAACCAAGGTAAAGCGGTGCCCATTTTACATTTTTTTAAATGTTTCAATATATAGTTCCACTGTTCCTTGATAGAAAAACATAGACATCATCGTTTCGAATTTATTTTGAAAATTCACTGCCAATGGACCACTTGTCAGAGAATTGCCCTGAAACATTTAAAGTTATTCTGAAATGTGCTGCTAGAAATTTTCCAAATAATATTATTTTACTTTAAACAATATTTAAGAGATGCTAAAGAAATTTTCGGTCCTGTTCTAGATTAGGGTGATGGGATGAGTACAGATCTGCCCGAAGTCAAGTGTATGACCTAAAGATTCTCGACAAGGTGAAATATTTATGGTTTGGCACTGCCTTCAATTAATTAGAGATGACACCCCAAGAACTGGTTGTATATTTTAAAGTAGATTCCGAGCAAATTACAGTAGATATGTGTGTTGTATGAATACGGAAGTCGAGGCGACGAACGAAAGCTCTTATCCATTGGGTTTGTTTTCCGACTTCATTTCCAGTCAATTTTGACTTGGGTTTCATTTCCAGTAAACCAGGTTGTACAGACAAACTAGTCAGCTGGCTCAATGGATACGTGCAGTAACGTTATTCACGAAAATAAGAATAATTTCGCATTTCAAGAATATTCAAAAAAGAACGTAATGTTTTGGATATTTATGTTTTCCAACTTCATGGGTTATTGAAATAACATCGTAGAATGATTTTGACGGAATACGTTAAAAGTAGAAAGTAATTTGGTTTGCATAATTGTCTAATTACCGAAACTGTGAATCTGAGTAGTCACGTACTGGACCACCGTCCAGTTTAAATGGTCAGACTGTGCCGCTACCTGCTGGCTGTGAATTTGTTTCACTCTTTGAAATCTTCGCAAGTGTAACCCACTGTCATGTTAACTAAAAAGTGTAATTCATTTTATCAGCAAAATCAGTGATGCGCAAAATTGTTTTCCCCATGGGCCACATTATAATTTAGCACTTTCTTCGCGGGTCAGATCTTCTTCTCACATAAATAGCATAGAATTCGAACGTTTTTTGCAGTTTTTTAAACGCTAATAACGCAAATGTTAGCAGGTCATTCCCACATACGGACAATTAATGTTTGTAAATATAACAAGAGGCCAAAATCAAAGTATTAAAAACAAGTTTACAATAATCATGTATAAATTAAGGAGAACTAAAACCATCTTTCGACATGTTTATCATGGTAAACAAGTGCAACATATGTGGCGAACCGGAAAGTTAAATGCTGTGGGACGTATGTTGGGCATCACTGAGCTAAATAAAATCGAATGACGCTCCTAAATTAGCAGCTTTTTTATTTATACGACCGTACTTAGTAATTCCAACAAGCAATAAGTGGAAGCAATCGGTTAATCAAGTCATGATTTAATCATTTCCTCATGGCGCTTTTCTTTACAGACTTCCTTTCATTCACAATGGTTCGTGGTGTCCTCAAATTTGCAACGTTAATTTAACTTATTTTCCGAAGTCATACAATGATGAAATTTTCCACAGCGACATAAGTCGGGTGTCAATACAATATTTCATTGTTACTTTCATATATTTCTTCTTTTTTTTAAATAATATTTTAATATATATATATATATATATATTTAATATGAGTTTCTTCATACTAAAATAAATACTAACCTTCAATGATCTGTCGTTTGACTGCTTGCTGAACACTTTAGCATTTGGGTCACAAAACATTAGCTTTAGAAAAAGTATCCGAACACCGAAATAGCTAGAAAGAAAAAGTAATTAAACAACTTTTTAAAAACACACTTTTCTTAAACAATTCGTAAGAAAAAGTAAATAATGTTTATGCATGAATAAAAAGAAAAGTGTGCGGCGCGCCATTTCCAGAATTTATAAAATTACTACATATATGAGCGCGCCCCATGTTTTTCCTTTTAGTCATAAATAAAGTTATTACTTACATTTTAGTACGAATTGTTGAAGAAAAGTGTCTCTTTAAAAAGTTTTTT
The DNA here is from genome assembly GCA_022664845.1 of Lepisma saccharinum. Taxonomy (NCBI): domain Eukaryota; kingdom Metazoa; phylum Arthropoda; class Insecta; order Zygentoma; family Lepismatidae; genus Lepisma; species Lepisma saccharinum. Next base: position 2,858 of record JAGDQP010070275.1, read on the forward strand.
TTTTAATTTATCGTTTTCTCTTTTGCTAGTGCAGCCTATTTGTCGCGATGAACTACAAACTATGAGTGTGTGTGGTATATATTATGGTTGGCATGGATTTCAATAAAGGGGGAAAGCTAAAGAAAAGACTGAGCGAAACGAATTAGAGAATTTCAAAGAGAAAGCAGATGCTTAAAGAAAACAGCAGTTGTTTTATATTCCTATAAAATAACAGCATTTTTTGTCGACAAATTTCAGTTTTAATTCAAATCAGAATGAATTAAATGAATTAGAACAGTCGAAAATAAATTCCCCAGCTAGAAGTACCATTCCAGGCTTAAACTCTTCACCTCCAGGACTTCTATGCATAATCTGCCTGATGTATGTGTCATATCAATCAGGTTTTTTTTTCTAAACTAGGATTCAGTGAATGGGTCTCGGAACACGAAAGTTCAAATACTCATCACAACTCTACTCTTTCTGACACATCTTTCAGGAGAAAACACATTAAATCTCTCCATTTCAAAGATCAAGTTCCTTCAAGGAATCATCAGGTTTTAATCAATAGGTGTATTCTAAAATATAATTAGCGGCGATGTTCGATGTCATAATTAGCGGTGGGCTCCTTATTTCGATTGAAGTCTTCCAAAGACAGATCTCTATGAAAACCTGCAAAAGATACTGCAATATAACAACATATCTCCTAAATATTGCATTTGTGATGAGCAAGTAATATGCATTGCATGGAGAATACAAAGAAGCAGTTTCATTTTTGAAGCAGGAAAACCTTAAACATGTCCATGTATTGTGCAGTACTCATGTAGCCAATTTGTTCATTTGTGACCCAGCCTCACTGTGCCAAACATTTTATATTTCTTAAATATACAGGCAGCTTGTTTTTCTTTTAAGGATTCTTACAGGAATATTGAGCAAAGGGTAAAGCCAATAACAGAAAGAAAGGGATAACAAATTGCCTTCCATCGGTGCCACAACATGGCTGAGCAAAGAAACTGCAACCAAGTTATATCGAAGTTTTGAAATCTGGGTGTAACTTTTAATGTAGAAAGTCATCCCTGGCATGACACTTCAAAAAGAGACCAACACTTCTAAAGCTTCAGCAGACAAAGCAGCCATGTCTAAGTGTACCTTTGTTGAATCAGAATTGACAGCACTGAACTCAAGACTTGTTTTGAAGCAAAAAGTCTTGGTTACTTCATGACGTATGAAAATGTACTGATTCCTTTCATTTACATACAGATATTTGAATTTGAAGCATATGTTTATCTCCAATCTGTTCAACGATGTACTATACAAAAGCATATGGAATGGTAGACAACACAATTAGTCTGCAGAAAGAAACCCAGAAGAACTTCAAGTAAGTTAATAAATCATTCTAAATTATCTGTAAAGTTGTTAGCGAAAGGCTGAAATCATTAGATTGATGTCGTCGCTGGTGTATTAGGAAAAGGAAAAAGCAACACCACGATATATGCCCCGACGAAGCGCCGTCGTCAATATTTACGTTAAAACTATTTTGCATTAACACTTACAATGTTATAATGGATACAGCTGTAGCTGATTGACGATAAGTTCTCGCAGTATGAAACACTGTAGGCTGACATGACTTCTTTTGATTCAAATTAATCAAATTATTTTTAGCATTCCATCTCGTGCCCTGGAACGAATATGTGAAATCTGTCCGACAATAAATATAGAAATGCTGAAGTAACACTTAAAAATTCGAATGAGGGCGAGAACGTAAGACACGGAACATCAGTGGTCAATTACAATTCAGGGCTTATTCAGTTCAAGAAGCTAGCAAAAGCTAAACCCTACCTCATTCTTAAACATTCACTTCTACCTATCTGAAGTCACTACTCCGCAACACTCGGATGCATTAAAACAGCAACTATTAGACCAGTTATTAGATAAAACAATTGGCATCTCAGGTTGGAATTCTATAATCTCAGGTTGGATAAATATCAAAGTTCCGTTTTAAGGTGCTTTATACACTTCCCCCAAACCTAAACCGCTATATCACCCCGGAAGCCTGCAACTAAACCTCGTTCGTCATACAACAATAACTTTGTATTCTCAAACCACTGAACCGAAAAACCTGTGAAGGTACCGACACACTTGTGCCACTAAGGATCTCTAGGTAATCGAACATCGATCGCATTTTATTTGAATGAAATTAATCTAAAAGTTCGAAAATTTTATTTAGTAAAACTTTACACTCATTGGTAAGTGAACATGGCAAAAGTCATCTCGAAACTAACTTCAGACTGGTTAACGTGAGTTGTATATAATTAGTTGTTGTAATAGTTTTATTTTACATGCCGATTTTATATTCAGGATATTGATAGAATATTTAGTTGTTTGTTAGAGACGAATAATCCTATCCAACCCATGCAGTGAAAGTTCTTGATCATTTATCCCGTATAAATTTTCAGTAGATTGGGTAATAGGTTAAGTTAGTTTAAAAAAACTGGAACTCGCTGTGACCTGTCGTGGATTCTGTTCTCACATTAAGGTCAATTCAAATTCACAAAGGAATCCATTTCTCACAATATTTTCTAAGATTCGTTTTCATTGAAATCTGATATGTATGTTGTAAACAAAACCTCCTCAGAACAACTAGGAGACTGACAGAACAGCACAAGAACCAACAATTACAGTCGCCACTTGCTAGAACCTTCTCTGACAACCCAGAGAAAAGGGGGTACTAACGCCGTAAAGAAACAGCATAAGAGCCGATCATATAAAATCCACTTCCGGTTGCGTCCCAGTGAAGCCTCGTTACACTCAACCAACCGAGGGTTTACTTCCCTAAAGAAGGGTAAAGAAAGGAACCTTGAAACTTCACATTCAAATGGGCTAGTGGGTAACACTCGTAAAGACTCAATTTTCAATGACACTCAGACTGGACACTGGCTAGCTGAACCTTCTCAGCGAGGTCACTCGAGAAACCCATAACTGATTCAAAACTTAAATATTAAGCTACTTCTATTTATTAAAGATTTCGCAATTAACATTTATAAACCCTTTTTACTCATAGATTATTTCAGTAAAGTAACATATTTGGTTTAGTTACGAACACACAGAGTAACATTTTGTTCTAGGTTAGGTAATACAAAATTTACTCTAAAAAATCATTTCTGACAAGGTAGGAAAATACATGACTTAAAGAATCCCGACAGATCGTAGCCTCGATTTGGAAGAAAAATAATCTATTTCGATTTCATCTGTTCTGTCTATTATTATGTATCTGCACATTTGAAACCAATTGGACAGAAATAAGGTTTCACAAAATGAGTTCACATTTAGCAATTCAAGTCCAAATTCTTATTTTTCGAAATAATTTGTAAATCACTGCTTTTTATATGAACATGACTTCGCATAAGTTCAGCTATAATAAACAATTCGAAATTCTGACCCTTTCTTGAACACCACATGAAAATTTACAGTTGACGTTGGGTCAGTTCCATTAAAATCACTTTTTCCAATACGTTCCAAACAGTAAGTAAGGCAAGTATAAGGCTAACCAGAAATACCAAAATTCTCACATTTTAGCACTCTATAGAGAAGAAACACATAACTGAAATGAGTCATTGATTCCCGACCAATGACAAAGGACGACACTGTTTACCCATTCGTTTGAGATCAGCACAGTAAAAATCCTTCCCTTTTGAAGCTCAATATAAACGAAACAAAACTGTCTAAAATAAAATACAATGGAACGGAGCTTCAAGGTCTTTGCAATGTTTTGGTTCACAAGATAAATATTAACTATTTTGATGCACGGAACGCATTATTGAGCTACTGAAAAGTTTCTATGTTAAATCCGTATGTTAATAAAAGTCCATATTGATAACATGGCATTACTTTAGCTTACGTCCGGCATGATTTTTCGGAACGAAATAAGTCACATGTTCATGAATCAGAATCATGGTAATGTTACGTCATAGTGATTATTTCCATACCACCATTGATGTTTCGTTACAAAAACGAGGACAGTATGTCGAGCAAGCGATAGCGAGGGATGACGGGTTAGAAAAAGCCAGGTTCGATATTTCCTTTTATCATTTGTAATGCAAATCACCTTTAACAGTCACCACTTGTGACTGCTCCATTTAAGTTTCCAAATGGAACGCCCGACGTATACTAAAAAGAGGCCGGCAACATTACTATTTCTTCGATTTACACTATATTTAACGCACGAAATTATGAAGATACTTCATCAGAATAAAAGTTTCATTAAAATGTTACGTCATAGTGACGTTTATTTCCATTCACAATTGATGTCTTGCTACAAAAATTATGGTCAGTATTTCGAGTAAGCGGTAACGAACGAAGACGGGTTAGAAAATGCCAGTTTAAATATTTTTCTTCATTATACGCAATGCACATCACCTCTGACAAACACCACCTGTGACTGCCCCATATATGTTTCCAAATTGAACGCCCGACGTATATTAAAGAAGGGCCTAAAAGACAAATAGTACTGAAACATACTATGCATGTAAATGTTCACGTGGAACGTGATTTCTTTTCCACTTCTAACTGCATTATTTATTTATTTCTCCCGTCTTTAAACGACAATGATATACTGCACAAGTCGGCACTTTAATGTTTATAGCACTTCTACTCTAAAAAATTACATGCACCTTTAAATTATCGTGATATTATTATTACGCCATATAAAAACAGACTACGTCATTATCGGTCCTATGCACACGGTTTCCAACCATTTATAATATAAGGATAGTACAATACACTCTAAATTATCGTATTTTTGCTTCTTGGATCGTACACTACGCACGAAGATTTTTTATGAAGTATTCCATTATATGCTAATTTCACTCGTAAAAAGAAGCATAAATGTTTTTTCTTGAACGCCTACTGAATTAGCGTACATTTGGAGCAGATCGTACAAGTTAATAATTTCGTATATCGTATTTAAACATACATTATCGTACATTTCCGTCCGGGTAGTATTGGTTAGCAACGGTGTGCGCACCGTATTTCCCTCTACTCCCCACCGGCTTCACACCCCTCGCTCAGAAACCAACCTTAGGCTCTCTCTATTATTTATAAGCTCTATGCCAAATATTCTATAGTGTTGGCGGATGTCATTCAACTATGTGTAAATGCATAGAAGACATCCTTTGGTTAGCTCGCCAGATATTCGCATAAGTTTCCATTTCCTGATGCGTCCACGCACTGAAAAATACATAATCGAGAAAAGAAATCGCCATGAAGAAACTGATTACGACAACTCCTGGCAAAGATATCAGATAACCTTAAATAAACCACAATTTGAAAAATGATGTCCGTACTGACGCTTCAACAGCAGAATTATGAACGGCTCATTATCACATCATTACTTACCATCAGGGAGCTCATCAGAAATTTGAGTTTTACGAGATATAAAACTACAATTGGTTGTGTGAGTAGAGCTTTCACTGTTCCTGTAGGTTTTTTTAAACATGGAAAATATTAAGGTTGAGACTATATGCTTGTGAATAGAGGGTGTATTGATATCGAATTGGGTTAGCTGAATTGGAACGAGGATAACAACTTCCACTAGACAGAGATGTGAATTCATAGTAATATCCTAATCAAGTAACATGACTATGATTGAGTTAACAGTATAAAGAAACTCACACGGGCGGCCTTTTTACAGTACGTTTCCCGAAAGGTTTCTTTTTACAGTACAAACTATGACTTAGGTAAGCTTAAAATGTTCAAGAGATACCATCTAATTACAATCGGTGTACCGTAGGATTGTTCTGACCTATGAAGAGATCGAGGTTGAAATGCCCATTCACAGTTGTACTGTTAAAAGCAAACTTGCATCCGGGGCAGCATCTAAAGACGCTTTTTCCTTGATTTTAATATTTTTAATTATTCTTTTTTTCATAATCACTTATTATCAATTACAAACTTGCTTCGTTTGTGAAAAGGCTACATTTAGTACAGTTTTTTCTTATTCACTGTATTATTAAGGGTTCATTTTCATGAAATCTTTCGTTCTTTGCGATTTGGATTAATAGCCAATTGAAACACGTATTTTAAGACCCCCTTTTACATGTTCTACGTGTAACACGTATGTCAATTGGCTATTCAACCAAATCGCAAGTAACTTAAGCTTTAATGAAAATGAGCCCTTATTCTTATATTATTATAGTTGTATTGACTGTATGAAATGGCCCATTTGTCCGGAACCATTCCTCGTAAGGAGGAGCCCAAATAAAATAGAATAGAGAAGGGAATCGTAACTATAAATCATGTAGTGTTAATCTGTACTTGTTCCCAGATTGACCAAAACAATCAATTTAGGGTTTTTGTTAGTTTATCTAAACAAAAAGATAATTAAGTTGTCATTTGCTGAGTTTTTATTTAATTTGTTATTAATTGGATCCAAAAGCATTTCTCTGATAGGTGTGGTTTGTTAGTCGAGAGAGTATGTAAAGTCCATCCTTAATATTACGTATATTGCCTAAACATACTTGAGAACTACGTTCAACATAAAACTACATTTGCGTTAATGGACGGACCGTGAGAGTATGCTTGCATGTTGCAATTAATGATGACAATCCGAGCGGCGAGTCTAACGCTCGAGTCGAGTCGTCGCTCGAGCTCGACTCACTGTAACCGAGTCGCAGGGTGAGTCTCTCTGACCAGTTAGTCGGCTCGACTCGAGCAAATAGTGAGCGCCGACTCGGCTTGACTTGAGAACATAGTGATCTCCGACTCGACTCGAGCAGTTCTGAATACCAACTCGACTCGACTCGAGCAGTTTTGACTACCGACTCGACTCGACTCGAGCACATAGTGAGCGCCGACTCGACTCGAGCAGTTTTGACCACTGACTCGACTCGACTCGAGTAGGTACTGATTACCGACTCTACTCGACTCGAGTCTGACCGAGTCGTTGACATCGAAATAACTAAAAAAAAAACTTTTAATTATATTCTTTTCTTAATCAATTCGTACTAAAAAGTAAAATAAATAAATAATAATTTTGTTTATGCATGACTAAAAACGAAAGAATAGGGCCGTCATTTCAAGAAGTTATGAAGTGATTGTATATGAGAGAGCGCCACATGCTTTTCTTTTTAGGCATGCATAAACATTTTTTGTCCTTTTTAGTACGAATTGATTAAAAAAATAATGTATTTAAGAAGTTTTTTAATTTTTTATGTTAATTTAGTTTCACTATTTGCTCTCTCTTTCCTACTAACTTTGGAAACAATGATACTAGGAAGCATGTTAGTCGATGTGAAGTTAGGTTTATTGATCTCCTTGGCAAAGTAATTTGTTGTTCTAAGTGTTCTCAAATAACTGAACAAGTAGAAAACCGAGATAGCTGTGTATAAATTGTGAGGTAAGATAACTTTGCACTACTATGACATCGTCCACTGACTATATTTTTGACGGTTATGTCAATCCGCTCGGCTCGAGCGGCGAGTCTAACGCTCGAGTCGAGTCGTCGCTCGAACTCGACTCACTGTAACCGAGTCGCAGGGTGAGTCTCTCTGAGCAGCGACTCGGCTCGACTCGAGCACATAGTGAGCGCCGACTCGGCTCGACTCGAGCACATAATGAGCGCCCACTCGGCTCGACTCGAGCACATAGTTAGTTCCGACTAGATTCGACTCGAGCACATAGTGAGCGCCGACTTGACTCTACTCAAGCAGATAGTGCGCGCCGACTCGACTAGAGCAGTTGTGACCACTAACTCGACTCGATTCGAGTAGGTACTGAGCACCGACTAGACTCGACTCGAGTAGGTACTGAGCACCGACTCGATTCGACTCGAGTCTGACCGAGCCGCGACTCTAGTCGAGCGAGCCGTTGACATCCCTAGTTGCAGTGACTGGAACGTTGCAAATTGACCACATTGAACGGAAATTATTTAGAATAGTTTCTTTGTTT
>JAGDQP010070277.1:0-10777 GCA_022664845.1 Lepisma saccharinum
CCAACGACGTCTCGGTCTCCCTAATGGCCCCCTACCATCCGGCCTTCCAACCAATATAGAATATGATCTTCGTTTTTCCCCCATCCGAGCTATATGCCCTGCCCACCTTAGTCGTCGTGATTTCATTATTGTTACAACATCTGGTGAATCGTACAGTCCGTGGAGTTCTTCATTATGCAGTCTCCTCCACTCTCCAGTCATCTCGTCCCTTTTCGGCCCTCATATCTTTCTCAAAACCTTATTTTCAAATACACGTAATTTATGTTCATCTGCTAGGGTCGTACTCCAACTGTTGCAACCGTAAAGTAGTACTGGCATTTCGATCTAGATCTCGCTCGGTTCGGGAATCCAAGGTTCTGCAGTATGGATTTCTTACTCCTGTTTATTCCCCGTTGTATACATTAAGAAGTTTGTCGAAATAAAATGTCCACACATCGACAAAGTTAGTCGAATCCGACTGAAGATCTCCACGTTCATATCTAATCATTCCTAACCTCGGCTGGTAACCCTTTCTTAACGAGTTTACCCCTTTGTATAGGTCTCGTATGTTATTTGTCTTCCCGTTTTTCTCTATCTTCTGAATCTTCTGCGTCAGATATTCTCGCTTTTTGTTTCTGAACCCGAGTGTGGCGTTTCGTTTCGCGTTACTGTAGTGGTTGGTATTTGCTTCGCTTTTTTTACTTAGCCATCGTTGCCTTGCTTGTTTTCGTTCCTCATGAAGCTTAAAGCATTCTTCATCAAACCAAGGTTTGTTTTTCTGTTGTTTCTTTTCAACTACACGTTCCTCCGCTGCACTCTTAATTTTTTTCACGAATTGCCTCCCACATTTTACATCAATTTCATTATTAATACCATTATTTTTACTCGAGTCGGCTAGCATTTCGAACCTATTTGAGAGTTCGAGTTGGTAATCTGCTTTTATGCTCGGATTATTTAATCGTTTAACTTCAAATTTCTGTTGTTTTGACCCCTTGTTTTCTCTGTTCGCGATGCATAACTTTTCCCTTACTTTTGTGATCACTAATTGATGGTCGGTGTCACCTTCCGCTCCTCTGTACGACCTAAAATCCATTGTGTTGGTGTGTTTTCGTCTGTCTAGTAATACGTGACCGATCTAGTTGAGAGTTTTGCCGTCCGGAGATAGCCATGTGTATTTGTGTGTCTTTGTGTTCAAAGTACTTGCTCTTTACCAGTAGGGTTTTCGAAATCGCGAAAGTTATCAGTCTTTCTCCATTGTTCTTGGCCTTTTCGTGAAGGCTGTATTATGTCTATAAAATATTGTAGCATCTCTTGATCTCGATCTACTTAACTTTTCAGTTTGGACCACCAAAAGGGGGGGTAAAATTTTGTTTCTCAAAATTATTCTTATAGTGTCGAAAGTGGGTTTTGTGAGCAATTGTAGCAAATTTCATGGAAATATCTGGAAAACTTTCGCTTTTACCTGTCTGTTTCTCAGTTACAAGAATTAATAACGGTAAAGATAAAGCTATCCCCTGTTCGATTCGCACGCTCCGTGAACGGCGCATGGGGATGTGGAGATAGCGCTCCACATCTCGACCTACGGTACGAAGTGCGGTGGAGTGGTCAGTCCCACGCACGACTGACTTTACCTTCCCAAGGTGACCAGGAGTACTAAGAGCACTCTGGTACTCAGTTTGATAGGAGGCTGAGTGCACCGTAGAGCGCCAGGCATGGGGACGATGGGTGCCTAACTTGTGACTGAAAATGTATCACAGAAATTGAACAGGATATTTTGAAACTGGTTAAATCAAAATAGGCTTAGATTGCGCGATATTATACTTACAATACAATCTGTCAAAAGTTAAAATTTGTGTTACGTTGAACTTATCACATTGCACGAAGTATATTAGAACTTTTAATTGAAGTTTTAACTTCTAGATTTGTTAATGACAATTTTCTTTTGGTGATGTTAGATTCGCTCAGGCTGGTTTACGTTAAAATAAACGACACTAAATGATCGTATCTTAATGTGGCCATACTTATCCTAAACTGGGTGTGTTCGTAAAACTGCCATAATATATTCATTTCATAATTTATCATGGCAAAAAGGACATACATTCACATGTATTTACTTACCACACAATACATACAGACAAAATGAAACACATATACTTAATTTTATATTTTCCTCGCTTTTGAACTTGGTTATTCATAGGTATTGAGCTCGTTGGCAGAATAGTGTAGGGGAAACGCGCTGGACATTACAGTCCGAAAGCAAATTAACATGGGTTCAAATCCTGTTCAAACCAAAGATTTTTTTACAAAGCAATCGTGAATAATCTAATCATATCTTCTCATACAAAACGGAGAATATTTCCGACTGTGGAGTGGAGTAACTGATTCACTATAGTAAGGAAAACGCTTTGCGAATGTTGGTTGGGAAAGTTCAAATCAAGTCTCAGGGGGTTACGAGGAAAGTTAACAACACGTCATTGATCAGAAATATGCACTTTTCATGTTATTATTCTTAGAAAGAAACTCCTATAACATTTGTTAAGCAAGTATTGGGTACAGCCAAGTGTGGAGTATCGCTAGCGTGCGGGACTTCTAATTTGAAAACCTGGGTTCGATTCCCCACCAGCCAGTTTCTTTTTCGCATACACTGAAGTATTCAAACAGATTTATCTGCGGGTTATGGAGATCCTACGAAGCATCACTGGTCAGAATCCGAGTAAACAGTGCGTGTGCTGTTTAGCATAATGATAATGTAATTCTCATGTTTTTCATTGGTCTCTTTCTGTTCCTCTCTTTGTTGCTGTATTGTTATCGTATCTTTGCTGCGTCTTTCTTTTCTTCTTCTATCTATCTATTTATCTTTATTTTTCTCTTACTTTACACACACTCTCTCCTTTTGTGCGTCTTCCAGAGCCAATTTCGGGCCACTTTCGATGACCCGGTAACCCGATTGACCCGGTCTGGAAACCCTATTTAACTGGGAATTTCGGCTTCGTATTTTTTTTCTTGTTCTCGGGGTCACATCTCCGGTCCCGGTCGCCCCTTAAAGAAGCATTGTTCAAACGGAATGAAATAATTAAAGTCTCTCCTTCATCCTACGGGTTATCAAGTATAAATGGAATCAATGGGTCAGTATGGCCTACAGTATCTAATGTTTTTTTTACAATCAGTGATTCCGCTAGACCCCGGCTCCTGTAGGGGATGTCAGCCCAAATCCTCGACACTACCCCCAACTTCAACATATTGCGGACAAACGTTGATAGAAACTGTGCAAAATTCTACGTCCACCCTCCCAATTTTGACTTTACCCCCCCAATCTGAAAATCCTGGTAGCATCCTTTATTACAAAGTATTCCGAACCAGTATGTTTAATAAACCCCAACGAATTTGCAGACTAACCCCGCGCAAACAAACAATGTGTGTTACACATTTGACATTATCCTAGATGTGTATCAAAACTCTGCAGTTTCACTGGAAATCATCAATATTTAATCTGACCACCAAGTTTGGTCTCCATTTTGAAAGTGATTTAATGAATTTTTGAAGCACCCTTTATATATTCGAATAACCCTGCAAAAATATCAATTCACTTCTCTCTTGCTGTTAGATCTGATTTGTGGGAGCTGAACTTTATATTTTTTACTACGTTTAAATTCCATATTTTTTTATCTGTACTTCTTCTTCTTCTATTTCCCCTTCTCTCTTTCTCACTCTCTCTCTCTCTTATTTCTCTGCCTCTGTCTTACAGACATCCATCGGTTTCAATGTTTCATTGTATGTTTAAATTTCTCTCTTGATCAACTTATGTATATTGATTCGTCTTGCTTTCATTTTACCGGTACTAATACATGTCTATTTGATTATGGTATGAGCGAGACGAAGGAAGGAGAAAGAGGGGGTCTGTTTACTGGAAACGATTATGGGAAAAGAAGGTGCCATTTGGGTTACCTAGCTGCACGGCGTTCGCTGTAGCAATATTTTTGATGCGAAGTGTACCATCCCGGTATATGCCTGGCGTGACTGAGGAAAACACTGGGAAAACCTAAGTCAGGACAGTCAGCTGCTGGTACCGAACCAAGGTCCAACCGCATACGAAACCAACGTTCTACCAAGTAAAGTACAGCGCTCGGAAGAAAGCATACTCGTTTCGATGTTTATCACATGCACGCACACACAATGTCATAGGCACGCCCATACAAAATAACGTAAATAACAACATAATATCAGAAATTGTCAAGCACAAATATCGTGCATCGTGCCCTATTTTTAAGAACTGACAGAAACAGAGCTTTTCTCTTGTTTTTCATGCATAACGTTAGTGTTCTATGGAATTCATTAAGAAAGAAAAGAGAAAGAAACCATGGGTTTTAAAGTTCATTTTTGTTTTCCATGTTCGGTAAGGATCTTTTCTATTGGACAATTTGAATTAAACTTTTCAGTACCCTTCAACTAGTGACCCATCTAAAATAAAAATGGCGTTAGGTTTCCTATTTTATTGTTTGAAATGGGACTCTCTTAAGTTTTTCATTATTTGCTACATACTACAAGAAATCAAATATATTTTTCAGAACCCAGGACATGTGATAATGTTTTCTGTTAAAGAAAAGAAAATTCCAACGCTTGCTCGCTCACTCACACTCTCTCAGAATCACACACCACCGACTCAACGTTAGTTGGGTGGCCTATCTTGTAGGCTTAGAGAAAAATCGTGTATAACAAAGTCATGTGAACATAATTTTGGCCATGATAGTACATACATAATGGTAGTAATATTATTTCTATAAGTAATAACACATTTACATCAACAAGTAACTATATAACATGATCAAAGTTAATTAGTTATACTTTCGTGCCGATAATGAGCTATACAAATATAAACAATCATTTACCACTTCATTGATACACACCTCAAATTCCAACTCTCGAAATAGTGGCATCTAGCGGTGAAATCCTGAATTATCAAAATTCGATATACATTATAAAACATAACGCGAAATAAGTTTCAGCTCTTAAAACAATAAATAACTTTAAAATTAATTACATATAACTTAAATACCATTATTAGATACATAAACGATTAAATCTAATCTGTATGAACATAATTGGTATTGATTGATAGTGCCATAACAATCTTTATTATCAAATGAGATATACATTTTTGAAAATTAGGTTTCCAGCTTAGGCGATCGTTCGCCAAGTGGACCTGTACCTTGTTAATAGTTTTTGCTTTTTAATAACAACGGTCTAAATCCCACTTTTAGCACCAGAAGTAACTGTAGTAACTGTATTTACTCTTTGTCAGGCACTCTTTGTCTTACTCTCTCTACTGCCAGATGAAAATTCTAAATGCACCCTTGATGTACAGGTACTAAAATACCTGACCAGTACCCACTTGACTTAAAATTTCCCTAATATGTCAATTTCACTCAGAATTGCCCCTCACTTATCCTGTCAGCGTGGCTTCAGGTGAAAGAAGCTTCTCAAAATTAAAATTAATAAAAAATTATTTGAGATCTAACATTTGTCAGGACCGCCTTGTGGGACTCTCCGTGATGTCTATTGAGTTCGACATTCTCCAAGACATCGACATGGATGGCATTGTTAGAGATTTTGGAGATAAAAAAATTCGGAAGGTTCTGCTGTTATCTTGTTAGTACTTAGGTATCTGTAATTTTCAATAAACGTTGTTCGAAATTGTTTCTGTTTATACATACCGGTACATAAAAATAATGTAATTGATATCATATGTATATTTTTAAGTCCTTCATATTTATATATCATGTATTGCAGAAACGAATTTGAGTATTAATTTTGCTTTTTGAAAAATGGCTTTAAATGATAAAAAATCACTGTAATAAAATTAAATGAAAGCAAGCACAGGGGTACCCTAAATAGTCACTTTTCCCGGGTGAAACTTTTACCTTGATCCGCCCTTGATAATCAATATTATGGCGCCGCAAGCCTGCAGATGGAGACATAAAATGCATTGTTTGGATTCATTCTTTATCGGTTTACTGCTAGAAGCGGGAAATATTCATTCGTTATCAATAACATGAAACAAGAAGTTCATATTTCAGTTCTTCCTTTTTTATTTATTGGGAGAAACTGCCAAGAAAACAAGAACTTCATGAGCATGTATTTGCTTTTATGATTACATTGCTCTATCTCTTTCCTTATGTTTATAATAAAAGGGACAGTAGTGAGTAACTGTGTAGATTTCATAATCGTTTCTTGTTCGATGTTTGGAGTTTATGCCTGGTGGTAGAACTTATGCCAGCTTTAAAAAAAACAACATATTTTTCAAATCTTTCATATCGTATCTACCCCAAACTTAGCTTAAACATCATTCAACACAATGGAAACAATTGGGTGTCCCCGACCCCAAACACACGAGTTATCAGTGTTGTCAACCTATATTAAAATTCAACTTGTAGAAATGCTTTTATTAATACAAATATACACGTGTGCATTGATTTCCACTAAATTTGACATGCATGTTCATGAGGTACTGAGACAGGTCATACGGGCACTCCAGGCACCGTAGTTAGTCAGCGTTGTCAAGCGATTAAAAATCTAGATTTCATATTTGTTACCGTTGGACTTACCCGCATTGATTTACTCCAAATTTAAGATGTGCATTAGGTACTGGGACAGTTCATGTTTGTACTTCCTGCGCCCCAGTTGACAGTGTTTCCAGCCAATTCGAGAAAATATAATGTTCAAATGCATCCATATCGTTGAACGTATTAGAACCAGACGTTGTATTTACGTATTGGGACGCGTCATAGATTTACTTGACAGTGTTGCCAATCGATTTAAAAAAAATAAATATTGACTACTTCCATTCAGTTCTACGTATCCGCAGTAAGCTTTGAGTATACGTATTGGACGCAATCGGAACATACTGTGGTTTTTCCCTCTACCTAAGCACCCAAGTATCAGCGTTGCCACCCTATTTTAAAGTACATTTTTTTCAAATGGCCCCCGTACTGTTACTTGCCGATAGCTATTTCTATACTTTGGAAAAAAGCGCGTGGGCAGCAGCGGGACATATCTACGTCATGATACGTTTTAAAATAATACTTCTCAGCACAGGCGGCCCTAACCTTTACGGGACCTTGGGCAATCAATTTTCACAGGGTCCATCGAAATTAGACTAACCAACAATATATATGTTTTTAAAGGCTCTGCGACTTTACCTGTAGGTGAAATATTCAATCAAATCGCTATAATCCAGAATGGAGGTGGGGTCGTTTTCTGTAGATGGAAGAGCGAGAGCGGACAGCCGGTCTTGAGTCATGGTGCGCAACAGTAACTGGAATTCGGGCTATTATTCTCAGTGCAATATCATTGTTTGGTTAGATTTTACAGAACCTGTTTTTTAATAAACACTTAACTTATTTCTACACATACAAAGAAAAGCAAAAATTCGAAAAGCTCCTAAACCGTGGCTCCTAAACTTAATCAACTATGATCAACTTACTGTGATGATGATCAACAAATTACAATTGAAAATAAACAAAACGCAATAAATAAACATTAAGATTGGTCATTTATTTGTATGCTCGTATGAACTTTCATGAAGTACAATTACATAATTTCAGATGACTCCAAGCAGACAAAACTACTAATTAATAGTCAGCAGCGTGGGGCCCTGGGCGGTTGCCCGCTTCGCACGTACCTAAGGCCACCACTGCCTCTCAGAGCCCTATTGCAACAGACTCATTAGAAGAAACCTATTGCTTGTTTATAAGAGTATTCATTATGCATACATCTCTTTTAAAATATGCAAATAACATAAAATATTTTTTGTTACACTGTCTCTATCTGTATATATTTTCATAGTATATGGGGCGAGGCTTGGAGCCTGCAGCATGGTAGAACAATGCCACCGAGCTTTTATAGTGAAATATAATAGATATTTTCTTTGAATAATACCGTAATTAGAAATTAACATATTGTATATACGGGATCAGAAGAAATTTCAGTAAGAATTCCTGTGTTTCAGTTTACTGTAAAGGTGTCTTCGAAGTTGTATTAATCTCACGGATCTTAAATTCCTATAATTTAAAATATTTCTTCACTTCCATGGAGGTTTATTAGTATTTTATTACAAACTATACCAAATAACTTCAGTCCATATGTTCTTACAAGGGACAGTCGCCAGGTGTCAGAGCCCGATTTTGATTAAAGTTCGTATGTAGGTAAAGTGTCTAGGTAAACACATGCAGCTAAAGTTATAGGTGCTGCCGTCAACAAATAACGACAGGCAAACCCGAGAAAGATGAAACGTAGAAAGTAAGTAAATCGAATACAGAGCATGCAAAACGCCTTTTATTTTATAAACTTTTACATTATATTGAAAGCAAATGGCTATTAATGGATACTGGACCGGAGGTGATAAATTCTAGATGGTATGACGACCAATGCCCGCCATCTTGGCTGCTTCATTTATTTAAAAAAAGAATAGTAATTGGGTCATGTGATATTATCAATTTCTGCTGGAATGTTCCAATACACGAAATGATGAAGTTAGTTTATTTATATCTATCTATCTATCTATCTATCTATCTATCTATCTATCTATCTATCTATCTGTCTGTCTGTCTGTCTGTCTGTCTGTCTGTCTGTCTGTCTGTCTGCCCGTCTGTCTGTCTGTCTGTCTGTCTGTCTGTCTATCTATCTCCAGTTGTCCCTCACGCGCAGCTTGCATTTCTATCAACCTTGTCGTACCTCTCCAGTCATTACGATCTTTCAATGCATCCCCAGCCTGGTGCCCGGGGAACGTGCCCCCTGCTCTCTCGTTGAAGCCTTGTATAAGCAATAGGCATCGCTTTCCTATTGATCATTTAAGTTTAATCCATTATGCTGTAAGGGGCAAGTCATGTAACCAAATCGAAAAAAGAAATGTATGTTTATTAACAAGTTCAATACACTAGTTTGTTTTTTAGTTGTAACTGCAACATTTGTTTTAGCTGGAAAATGTGAAAAGAGTGACACATTCCCTTTGGTCTAGAGAAAATTCGATTTGCATTTTAATGTATTTCGTAATAAAGTGAAAATACAATGTACTGACAGCTGATTCAAAAACGAAATGAATGTTTGGGAATTTTTGTGAATTAGAGATTTCAAACATCGTCTGACAAACAGGCTATATTTATGCTAATACTTGTGTATGTATTTTAAAACGTGTTGAACTAAATTTGCAAATCTAATATTAGATGCTGTATGAAAAATACTCAGATTGGAAAAAAAAATGTAATATCGCGGAAATATCCTTCTGATTTCGTCACTGGTCTCAAGGGTGTTGGGAACAATATTATCATGCTTCTAAAACTTAAGTTATTAGTGTCTAATAGAACATAGATGCTTTATTATATATATATAAAAAAAAAACATAAATGGCAAATCTCATTACAAAAGTAATCACTATTCTATTTTTAAAGCTACATATTGTTTATTTGTTTTTCAGTTGTGTACACACATCTCATTAATCATGAAAGATCTCCTCGCTCCAACCCTCCCATTTTTTAACATTTTTCCAAATATTTCAAACACTAAGAGTATTATCAAAAATATAAATGCATAGCGCTCTAGAACTTACGCATTACTATGGAATGCAATGGTCAGCGATCTTGAAATCGTGTCCATTGATGAGTGATACGTTTACAAAGATTATGACGTCATTATTTAATTGAAGTTTGAGCACTCAACAATCGACAAGATTCCTGAGATCGCTGTCCATTGCATTTCATAGTAAGTTCTAGTGCGCTATGAATTTATATTTTTGATAACACATCTTAGGTTTTTGAAATATGTTGAAAAATGTTAAAAATGGTGGGACTGGAACGAGGAGCCCTCTTAAAGAATGAGAACAATTATCTTCATAATTGATATTATTATTTACAACACCAAACTATAATCATAGCTAGCCAAACCGTTCTTGTAATTATCTGCAAGAAGATCGAAAGAAGTCAATCTATCAACAGAATCTTTCAAAAATGGAATTTACATTTTATGTAGGCGTTTTCTCTTATGATTTCTTGCTGCACTCTTCGGCGATCCAGCTCAAATAAACTCATCGAGAATGTAACATGGGGCACGTGTTTAATTAATTTTGATTTCAGGGTGAGCAACCGTACCAGATTCCCGGGACTGTCCCGGTTTCGATCCTTAAAGTTCCATGTCCTGGGCAGATGCGATTTTGGCCCTCAACGTCCCGGTTTTGTTCAAAATCGGTAAACCAGTGTAATCATGACTGAAAATACATATGTATGTGTAAGTAAAAAGGAAGATTTTGGTGTGTAATGGATTTATTGTAAAAAATTCCAGCAAATGAAGAGTACAGGGTTAATATTTATGAAAGGAGGTTTCTCGTAAAACGCATTTTAAAGCCCAAGTCTCCCAATTACTCACATGCATTTCATATTCTTAAAACCGCTATCACTTGGTGACTATTTGCGCTTTTGGTTTGTAACTTTCTGCGTGTTAGCCATCATTGTGTAGTATCTATTACGAGTGTAAACTAATTTTGTTTTAAAGGCACATATCTCCTTCTTTCCCTGTACTCTTCAAATGGGTTAAACAGAGAAGGAGGATATTTACCGTACTGTTTACACGTGTTAATAATATGGAGTAGATTAGAGATGCACAACTGTTATGCTCAGTGGCGCCCATTCATTTCGAAAGAGGTCATGCAAGCCTTACTTCAGCAGGACCCACCCCCCTTTAGGTTGATCCACCCCAAGAAAGACAGTGTATTTTCAAATGCTGCATTTCATAGGTATTCTTTAATTTGAGA
>JAGDQP010070281.1:0-10776 GCA_022664845.1 Lepisma saccharinum
TGATGTACCAAGCTTAAATTACGCTTACTTTGCTGTTAGAAACGTTTGGAATTTATACTCCTTTATTACTATCTTCGTTAAATGTCTCAATTATAGTGTTTTTATTTTGGAATCTACTGTGTGAGATAAGCAATGTGCAGGACTGTGATGGTATAAGAGGTTACGAGGCCGTTACACTACATAGATATATTTTTAACATCCTTAGTATTCAGGATATCTAATTAGGAAAGTAACAAATTCGCAAACAGGTTTTATGAATCCCGAAAGTCCTGAAGTATGTTAGTAGTTTGCCTCATTAATGCAACCCTAAGCAAAGATATGTTAACCTTTATTTGCAAAATTATTCTCTTTCTTTCTGTTTCCTCTCTCTTTTTTCTCTTTCTCACTCATTCTCTCTCTCTCACACACACTCTCTCTGTATGTGTGTGTTACCCTCCTACTTCACATGTTCTAGCTGCAATATGAGAGTAATGTACTAATGTGTTCTATGTACCCAATTATCATTTCAATTATACGTTTTTTCTTGATTACCATGTTTACAACATAGTATTACATCATGAAGTACCACTGTTACATAGTCATATGATTTTCGAGATTGTGTTCACTTTCATAGCTCAATTAAATGTGCACGTTTATATCCAGTACACAGGATGTAACTAAAAGATACGATAAAACTTAGAGGAAATATTACTCTAAGTTAGAGGAGTTTATTCGTAACTGCTGATATTTCGTAATTAACCTGGTAAAATATTCACACTTTAAGATACTATGTCCAATGTTCTGTGTTTCACATATTGTGTTTATCATCCCTAGCGGATAAAACATATCCAGTCAATCGTTGTAGGGCCATTTGAGGAAATTAAACTTGATACTAGGTTGGTAAAGTTGTGAGGAACAAATTTTCTAATTGGTTTTTAACCCACTTCCAAAAAAACTTAGAGATCTCAAACTTGCCACACAATCTTAACTTTTCACGTGCACAAATAAATACGTGTCCTTGATGTTATCTGTTTTTAGTGTTAGTGTCAACCTAGTATAAAGTTCAGATTTCATGTGGCACTACAGTAGTTTCTCGGATATTTGATTGCCACAAGTGATGATTACCATTCTATATGAAACACAGGACTATTCTCGATTTAGTGTGCAATAGTATAAATATCTTCTGACGACAAAATCATTTGTGGGTAAACTGTTTCATTAAAACGCGGGGCGCTAATACGTAATTATGTTTATTCTTGGTTATATAATTCATATGTCTTTGCTTTCTAACTTAAGCGTTCCACGCTTTTGTCTCTGTATATACAGGCGATCATTGACAAGAAACAACATGACAAAAACTTATGTGCCCTCTTTGGTGCATTTAGATAAACATAAATTTAATATGATTTAAAAAATGAAAGTCCACATTGCGAGTTATCATCATTTGCATGATCATGTTTTCGTTTTCTTCATATTCACAGTTTTACACAGGCAAATCAAATAACACGGAAATAGAAGAGAAACGAAATGAGAATGAGACAGAAGTAAACGTTGTCCTGTTTAAATGGAATAGGATTGTTTTGTATAAAACTCATAACATGAATTCATCTTCACCAGCTGGGATAGTTTCACAATAGACAGAATACTCCCAAGAATAAATAATAGAGTACTCTTTTGTCTGTCCAGAGACACGATTTATTATTGTGAAATGCCTGCAAGTCATTTGGAAATATGCGCTTTTGCAGTTCAATTATGTGTTTCTATTGTTGTATGATTTTCATCAATTCTTCGCCAACGAATTCTATAGTTTTGTTTTCGTCTCCCCTGCCTGTTTTCGTCTCTTTGTTTGTGTTTCCGTAGTTATATATCTCTCTCTCTTTGGCACATAGGTTCCGTTAGAAATCACACGTTGAATGTTATTATTTTAAGGCTCACACCATTGTTTATGTTGATGTGGCTTTTCTTTTCAGTGGCATGTTTAGTTGTGTTGACCAATTGGATTTTATTGTTTTCCAGAGAAAGAGAGAGAACAAAATAACCTCTGTGATTGCACAGGCGAAAATTTTATGTTCTAGCCCCGTCTTAAGCTTAAGAGCTGCTAATACCCGATGATCTCTCCTGCGAAAACAGGGAAAAGAAAATATTGCAACCACAGTATTTTGTGTAGGTACTACATTGGTATTCGCCTGGTGTAGTTGAGGGGAAATCTTTGAGAGCATCAATTTGTATGGACGAACGCTGGGCTCATAAGATTGTGCGTACCCCCTCATTTCCTATACGAGGTTCGTGACCCACTGTTAAAATAACATTTAAACCTCTTTGCTGGAAAATATTAGGTAATTAGTTGCATTGAGATTTGAAAAAAAAAATGTTACTGACGAAAATTAAAGCAAAACTTTCAAATCCGAAGAACAATTAAACAAAGAACTACCTAGATTTTTTTATTATTCACTTTCACATTATGAGTAATATACAAATTCAGTTTACTTTTATTTAAACCAGGGATTCAGCTAGACCCAATGCAGGATGCTACCCCAAAATTCTCAAACACAAACACAAGTTTAATATTTTTAGTATATCCGTAAAATTTGTTATCATACCCTTAAAGTAATTGCCCCCCGCAAGGTCTCTCTCCAAAATTCGGCCATGGTCGTAACGTGAATGGGTTAAACTATTATTCATTGCTTAAATATTGTTGAAGACTCCAATCTTTATAATTTTCATTACGAACATTACTTGAAGTTTTCATGCCCCCACTGGGGTCACGTTCATGCAGGAAAGAGACTGAAGAACTGTAAGTGCTGTAGTGGGGTCATTCCATGTCAACTCAACATACCTTTTCTACCTCATCCTCTCAGATTCCTATGATTTTTGATTTATTGCTAGTATCCGTTGAGAATATTATTATTATTTTTTTCTTCAGATTTTTTACGCACTGTTTTCTATTCTATGAAAATTCAAAAAGTCATATGTTCCGTGGTTTTAGTTTGCAAACTTACTTATTACTTGCCAATGGTTGGTGCTAGAGAGCTCGGAGAAAGATCATGTTAAAGCTGAGGTAAGAAGATTTCATTTGGTATGATGCTCAACAGGCTTGCACAAAATTTTCTATCCCAAAAGTTTTTTAAAAAAATCTCAAAATCAGACATCTAAGATTAAGGAAAAACTCTTATATGTTAGTCATTTCTCCTTACACCTACATTAAAATTGTAATGTGGGACGATAATGGAATCGTGAGATACAACATATTTTCGTCATATGCCTGTGAAAGAAAAGGCATTAGCGATCCACATTAAGATAAAAAAAAATGCAAAACTTTCTATTTTAGGGTCATTTTAGTAATTAATGACTTAGACCCGTCTCGAACTGTTAAGTTTCTAAAATCCAAAATCCACTAAATTCCGTGTCCCAGTCCGGATTCGAACCCGGAACCCCACGCATCATTCGAATAGCTACCAAAGTTGGCTTCGTATTAAGAATTTGAATTATTTCTGGACTTTAACGTTAGAAATCTATGGCTCAGGCTTGAATAGGTAGTTGAAAGGATGCAGTAAGAAACTTGTCAGAGCTTAAGTTCAAGAAAACAGCCCGATATTTGCCTGGTGTGATTGACGGAAACCCTAGGTCCTCATTAAGTTTATTTTATTATGAACTGATATACAACGTGGATGAACACATGAATCCTGTTCGGGCACGTAATATTGGAACGAACCGGTACCCGGATTCATAATTTGGAAATAGAAACTGAGGACTCGGATCTGGTTCATTGAATTGGGTATACCTATCCTGGACCCTTGTACCAGGTTTCAGGATTCAGATCCGGGCACCCGGTTACAAGTATCAGATCCGAATTCTAAGTTTCAAATTACAGGATAGATATACCAATCATGGTACCAATTTCAATAATAAATAATATTCTTAACGTGAACCTATTGTTTCTCGTCAGTCGCCCAAGCCAAATATTCGGTTGGTACATTAAACTTAAGCTCTAGCCGACTTCTTACAGCATCCTTTCCCCGTCCTATCCCAGCATGAGCCATAGATGTCTAAGATAAATATTTACTAAAGATTTTATTATCTTAATGTGGACCACTAATGCCTTTTCTTCCCCAGACATATAACAAAAATATTTTATATCTCATGATCCCGTTATCGTCCGAAATTACAATTTTCGTGGTAGTAGTACCCGAACCCGTATGACCAACATTTAAGAATTTTATGAAGAAAAAAAAAAAGAAGAGATGTTCGATTTTGAGAAAATTATTTTTTAATTTTTGAGATACAAACTTTTGTGCAATCCTGTAGAACATCATATCAAATTAAAGCTTATTAAAGCAGCTTTAAAATGAGCCCTCTCCAAGCTCTCTAGTAACAACCATTGCTGAGTAATAAGTAATTTTGTAAACTAAACCACGGAATATTTGAGTTTTTGAACTTTCATAAAACAAAAACCAGTGCGTCAAGAAATCTTAAAAAAAAACAAAACAATAATAATAATATTTTTAATAGTCTCAACAGATACTAGTAATAAACTGAAAATCATAGAAATCTAAAACAGTGAGATATAATTTTATTAAAAAGTGTGTTGATTTTACATGGAATGATCCAGACACTAAAGCACGTACGCAGGGTAAATTCATTACATTGTAGTCTTTATTCCACTTTTCTTTACATCATATTTTTAGTGTGACGTGTATAAAACGTAAGAATATTACCTAGTTTCCTGTTTTCACGACTCTCCATACAAACTTTCCTATACAGAAAGAAAATAAAATCTATGATTCAACAGACAGCCAACGGTGACGCCAGTCAACTGGATAACAGAGTTGACTAGTTGAGTGACGTACAGTTAGCGCATCAATGCCAGTTATCATATTTGGTAGCTTTCGTGGCTCAGAAGCCGGATACACAATCAAATGCATGAGGCTCTCTATCGATTGTTTTCATATATGAAAGAAATTAATTGATACGATATTCTCTCATATCTGAGCAATCTGTTCATACATATAATCACATTACTTGAGTTATCAAGTCCAAACACCTGGATAATAA
Organism: Lepisma saccharinum; assembly: GCA_022664845.1. Classification (NCBI taxonomy): domain Eukaryota; kingdom Metazoa; phylum Arthropoda; class Insecta; order Zygentoma; family Lepismatidae; genus Lepisma; species Lepisma saccharinum. The sequence goes on from JAGDQP010070281.1 coordinate 5,032, forward strand.
TATTCTATGTGCATCTCTAAATTAGCGCCTCCAGGCAGTAAACAAGCAGACTGCAATTATTAGTTTGAAGTATCTCTTTCGGAAATCCAGACCTGGTATTTTGATTACATAATACTTACTTACATAATACCTAATTTATCTATCTAACTAATAATGCTATGAGTAATTAGCGTCTTCCTTTAAATACGTTTTTTAATGTGCATTATAGTTTCTAGGAGCAACGTCTGACGTGGAAATCGACTTATTTACTTATAGGGTAATTGAAAAGTCAGGTAATCCAAAAGTCAGGTAAGTCTTACGTAGGAAATTTTATTTTTCTGTGAATTAATTGTTCGTGAATTGTTGTATATTCAGTTTCCTGGTCCATGGATCGGTCGACATGCTTCCATTGAGTGACGATAGCGGTCTTCAGACTACGGGTGCCTGAACGGATCCGGATATCGGAGAAACGGTTCCAAAAATATCCGGATCAAGATCCGAGTTCCGGATATCCGGATCTCGGATATATGGGGGACGGACACATCATCATATTCTTTCCTAATTCGTACGTTTTGGGAGGATTCTTCTTGGCTACCAAACTATAAGTCTTACTTTGGTTTCTTTTCCTCTTCATTTCAGAGTGTTATGAGGAGAGAGAGGAAAAGCAGGATCATAGAAAGAGATAAGAAAATGCTTAGTTATACATGGATTGCAAGAGTAGTGCTATAGAAACCAGTCATATAATATTATATCAACTAATATCTGAAGTGACAAAAGGAAAATAATCGACAGCACTCCCATCACCAACCGTGAATACCCTGTACCCTGTGACGTGGTTATCACTCGCTACGCAATAAACATTGCGTTGTTAATAGAACAAAAAACAACAAAACATACCCTTGTCCTTTTAAGCATGGTGAGATGTAAGAAAAGATGGGAAACTCCTTCCCCAAATTAATTTACTTTTGAGAAATAAAGCATGTATTTTAAAATAAATAAAGGACGTTAAAAATGTTCCTATCCACTAACTTTGGATAAGAAAACAATAAGAATCAAATACAAAACTACGTCTATAAAATTTATTTTACGAGTTTCAGATGCATTGAATTCAATTTTCTTTATTTGTGGCTTTTTGTCATTTTCAGCTCAAGCCGAGATGAGGTAGGCAGAGGTTGGGGAAGGTATTGGCTGGAGCCTGCCATAATTTACCATTCCGGCATTGCAGTGCCAGATGTATCATAATAACGAATTGAATTGTATTTATGGCCTTTAGTTATCTAAAGCTCAGGCCGGGATAGGGAAGGGGAAAAAATCGGGATGGTGTCAACCAGGGCCTATGCTGAAGGTGTACTCCCGGTATTTGCCTTGTGTAACTGAGGAAAATCCTTGGTAAAACCTCAGTCAGGATGGCTGGCCGCTGGGATTGAACGACAACCTCGTGAATGCTACGCCAACACTATACCACAGAGCTACGGCTCCTCGGTATCACTATAAGGAAGTCCGAATACTGGGTCTGAATTTGCGACCGAAATCACACGAATCCAATGGGTTGGATATCCGAAAGCCCGGAGATTCGGATATCGGATCTGAGTTTCGGATGCGGGTCCGAGTTTCAGATCTGACCATCTCTACTCCGGACCTGTAGCTGATGAAGTTCTGCCTTTGGAGTCATTTAAAGGCGCCCGTCAACTCAGTTAATATTCAGAACACCCATCATCTAAACGAATGTATTGTGCAGTGTTTTAAATATGTTTAAGCCAGACGTTCTGTAAAAGGTTCTGGAAAATTGGAAACGTTATATGCACACATGAATTAATGTTTAAAGTGTACACATTGAAGTTATACTATACACATATTAAAATGCGTATATAAATCGCTATGTACCCTTATTTTGAATTACTCTGTATTATGAGATACTAAAAAAAACAGTTTTTAAAATAAAAATATTAAAAAACTGAAAGATGCTTGCATATTGATGAACTCACCTATGCACATTCTAACAGGTCACCGCTACAGAGATTACTCAGCTATGAAGGTCCAGCCGTTCTCATTGCCTGGCTAATGTGCTCTTTTCCAGGGCTTAGGCATTTTGCTTCCGAAAGCCATTAAAGGGTCTATATATTCTTCAACAAGGGTTTTACTTCGTGAACATATACTAAGAAGAATATTTCTTAGAGATTGATTTATTTCAAAGTTGATTTTGAACTGGCTTTACAGTCACGGTCACCGTTGGTTGTCAGACCATACATAACCCCTGATTCCATGAGATTTGAATGCTATGTGAAGATTATCGTGTGCTGAGCTCTTCTTGAATTTAGGTTGGTGATTACTCTGATTTCATTCCATGTATCAGGAAATAAATGCCGTTGTAATTTAGCATTAAGTACGTAAATAAAGTAACTAGTAACTATAGTGTATGGTAAAGAAATAATTCTTGTGTAATGCTATCAATGGTTTTCATTTTATGCAGTTTCAAGGTTTGTCGTTCCATCTCTACTTTTAACTAATCTCAAAACGCTGGCACAAATTTACAATAATTACCTACAAAATATCAATTTGATAGAACTTAAATTCGGAACTATATACAATAGAACTTGCAGTTATGGACATGATATAAGAGTATAAAATAAATAAGTATTCTTCCTTATAAAATATTAATTGAAAATTCTATCTTAACATTGGTTTTAGTGTTATTAAATAGTATGTTGTTTTGCTGCCATCTGTTGAGCATAATGTAAACAATTATTTTACATTGGGAAATGAGAAAAATAACAAAACTGGTTATTATTTTTTAATTGTAATAATTAATACATCTTCCCTTTTCTGATAACGTTAACTATTACATTCTTTTTCATATCATTTCTGATTAAAGGTTCTCTATAATAATTACTACACACAATTTTAGTTAGATTTTTTTTTAATTGCAAGAATATTTTATTTCTTAATTTCTCTTTACATATTCTTTAGATGTTGAAATAACATATAAAATATAAAAATAGTAGAACAAAAACAATAAAATGAAAAGAGAACAACACTGGACGATGAGCCTTTACATAATTTCCCGGTTACTTGGAATAAAACATACAATGAAAACAGCTCGCTGTTGGAAGAGTATTTTTTTAAATATAATGTAGAGTAGGAGGAGGAAAGATGGCGCATTACGTGATTCGTGAAGAAGGAATAGTCTGTTCCATATTTCACTATGGTTGATAGCGGGTTTTTGAAACAAACGATTCGATTAAGTGAAATATTTTTATCATCACTATTTTGTACACATCATATATCTCATGTAGGTATCAATTAAGACAGCTCTAAAGTTATATTCGAGAAGTTTGCCATCTACACTCCTGTAGTTGTTGCCAACATTTGGGGCAGTGTTGCCATCTGGTCAGGTATCTGGAAAAACATTCGTCTCGGAGCAATGGTGTAAGAGGCGCACTTTGTATTATGTTAACTGTTCACAAGTTCAGCAAACTATTTTAGGATATCAGAAAGCAGTAAATATCCATTTAAAGGTATAGAGGAAGAAATACTGAGCCATCTCTCAACACAACAAGCCAGTACATCTAATGATACTTTTGAACCCCAAAACCATCTAAGAAGAAGCTGAGAGACTGTTCATTTTAATTTACTCGCCCACTGCGCCATCTGTCCCAGCAAGGTTTGGCAGATGGCTAAACGCTACAGTTTTTTGCTATACGTACTGTTGCTACATAGTTGTACAAAACCTAGCCATTATATGGTTACGTTTTACCTAAATGATTGAAAATATCATTTAATATATTTATAAGTAAATAAAAACATAGAAATGTAGCTATTTTTGTCCTTGATTTAAAAGGTACACCATCTGCCCCCCTTTCCCTAATACAATCCTAAAAATTGCCACTTCGTTAATGCACTTTATATCAATTTTTGTTTCGTAAATGTGTTGTTCTTTAAAAAACCAGTGTGCGATTTTTCATTTGAAATACTGTCTGAATACAGTACTTAAAAACTGGTATATTATTTATATTATTAGGTAGATTTCGAAGAAAAATTTACCTATTGAGATCGGTACGATATGAAAGTATATATATATATATATATATATTAACACGTTAGCGGCCATAATTTTGAAGATATTTGAACCACCTTTTTATATGTTGTTTCTAGGCTTAATAGCTCGGTTATGTTCGTTAAGGAGCAAAATCGGTCGCTATCTTGGATCCAAAATGGCCGCCGAACCCATTGTTGTATAGAATACATAGCCTAAACCGCTATTGCTATTGAAATCAAATTTGGCATAAAGGTACATCACTTTTTAATTACGAAAATGTTACCTAATGAGTTCAAAGACGCCATCTTGGATCCAAAATGGCGGAAGTAAGAAATCTATTTTCCATATCGTTTGAGCTAGAGATACGAAATTTGACATAAATGTGTATTCTCACTAGTAGTTCAAGAAAATATTACGAAATGTTGAAAAAGTCGCCATCTTTGATTCAAAATGGCCGCTGAACCCATTGTTGTATAGAATACACAGCCTAAACGGCTGCAACTAGAAATAGCAAATTTGGTAACGCGGTGCATTATCACTTGTATGTTACTAAAATATTACATGATGTATCCAAATGGATCCAAAATGGCGGACCTAAAAAGTATTTTCCACACCGATTGACCTAGAGATACGAAATTTGGCATAAAGGTGCATTATTAAGTAGTTTACGGAAATATTACAACATTTGGGAAAAATCGCCATCTTGGATCCAAAATGACAGCCCAAAATCCCATTTTGCACACCGTTTGAGCTGGATAAATGAAAATTTACTTGAAGTTGTACTATCACAAGTAGGTCACTACAATATAAGAAAACTCTCAAAAAGTCGTCAACCTGGATCCAAAATGGGCGCCCCAAAAACCCAATTTCCAAATCATTGAAGGTAGAGAAACGAAATTTTCTTTGAAGGTGTATGACCAAGAGTAGGTTACAATTAATGGGGCAAACTTTCCTTTTGGAAGCGCAGCCCCCCGTGGGAGGGTGCAGATGGATACCATGGTGGTGTAGTTCTGCAGTGAGATTTTGGTTAAGATAAAGGATGCGTATCCTCTCAAAAGCACTGAAGTTGGGGGGCGAACCCCCTACGGGGTCTGGGGGAAGCGCTCCAAGCGAAACAAAGCGAGTATATATATATATATATATATATATATATATATATATATATATATATGCATCGTGAGGACAATTGGGGAGCTGCTGTGAATAAAATACAGTGGCGATCACAGTGAGAGCTTCGGCTCTCCTCTCCCAACCCGTCTGGTCAGCGTGGGAGCAGTAGACCAACTCCTCCCTTCGGGGAGAGGCCTCATCCACTAGTGGATTGAATATGGCTGTGATTTATTATATATATTGATATGTCTTGTGGGGTATCGTTGAACAGCTCTTGATGAACAATCTACAAAACAATAAATAGTTTCTCGCTAGCTCTCATATAAGGCGAAATATGAATTTTTGAAAATAAAAACAAAAATTCGAGATCTACCTCAGCCTGTAGGCCTACCGAAAGGGATTTTTAAGTACTGTATTGAATTTTTGTTTCATAACCTCCTATGATAATACCTATGTTACTAATCCTAAGCCTATTGCTTATATACATGTATCCACTTCTGTACTTGCAAGAGCAGAAAGCCACTGTCTGCAACAAAAACAGTAGATCACATGAATGATCCGTGGAGTATATCATTCTGCATATTGTGCTTAGAGTCATATATTTGAAATGTTGGAAATTA
>JAGDQP010070282.1:0-10776 GCA_022664845.1 Lepisma saccharinum
AAGACATTCATGGTTTCCAAAACACCTAAAAATACCTATCATTGGAAAGTCCCATCCTTGATAAATAGACGAAGAACTATGAAAGTATAAAACCATTATTATCATTGGTTCGAGATGACAGTTTTTATTGTGATATCGTTGAGTTAAGATCGTATACTATAGCTCTGTTTTAGCAGTTATAAGAGCATCGTCGGAGTGGACTTTACTTTAGCATTTGCCTGTTTAACTGCATTGAATTCGGACTCTGAAAGATTACAATAAGTATCTTCAAATTATCTAAGTTTCAAAATGAACTATTCAGTCTTCAAGATTCGCCAAAGGCTCCGATGACATCATCATCTATAGGAACTCTATAATATTCCGCTATGTGCTTTAGTGGGAATGTGCTGATATAAAGAACTATTTTAAAGAACGTCTCCTGAAAACCTTTCTGTAGCCAGGTGAATTAAACGTCTGATTCATGTCAACTATTGTCTGTTTGGTTGATCATGGATAGTCGAGATCACTTCACTAGTTTGTCATTGTAACTTAGAAATTAAGTACTACAAGCATCCTTGATCCGTTGTCTCTTATCAGGTATAGTTGAGTTATTTCCCAAAATAATGTTTTTTCTATATTTTACATGTAATAAATCTTTAAATCATTTTGTTACGGTTTTTGCGTTTTTCAAGGGGCTGTAAATCACATCATAATAGTAGTAGCCTTTGCGTCATTTTGATATTTATTCTTTCCAGAATTGATACTGTTAAGCTAGTCCAGAGGGTACTCAGTACTCGTCACCTCTCGCTATTTTTATTTCAGCTACGCCAGCCAAGATCTCTAAAGAATACGGGAATAGTACTGTTGTCACACAATCATTGGATAGATTTACCTTCCAAAATCCGAATATGTTAATGATCATACCGTTCGTAGTGATTGCAACCATAGGCTTCACCAATTACGTGATTTGTGGGAGCTGTACGTAGCCGCTTGGAAGCGGAAGTTACTGTTTTTTGGAAGATAATCGTATGTACCATCCCAGACTGTCATCACTGCTTGAGACCCTTGCGGCTTGTACAACAGTTCTGCGTTCTTCGTACGGTGATCTTCCAAGATGCGCCGTGTGAATTGTTCTATGTCAAGACTGTCTGCAACGAACGTTGATAAAACAGATCTGACACGTTTAATGTGATCAGAAACTGTTTGTTGTGGTATTGCTAATATTGCGCTTATCTACTCGTGGGTGAACACAGTATACAAGTATATCAGGTATACACCCAAGATAGTATCCTTATTCTGGTTTGATCCCGCTGTCAATTGAATCGCATTCACTAGCTCTTTGAATTGATCTCGATCTCGACTAGTGAACACCCTCAATGAATACGAATCCATCCTTCGTACTTGAGGTTATTCTGCGGCTGTGAGAACAGCGATAGCATATATTTAACCTAATGAGCTTTGAACTCATTCCGGTATGGATTTACGGGAGTGCTGTCAAGCTGGTCTAGTTTGAATAGACTGCCATCCAAGTGATGGATACAGATGCGAGTACCTGTAAGGATATAGATCTTCTTGTGCCTGAGAACGTGAATACGAGCTGAAGTCTTGACCAGGACTAAGCTGCTGGTGCTCTTACACTTGAAGATACAAATGCCGTGATGACTGAACGCGAATTTGTTGCTTAGAAATACGGAGTTACTGTCCTGAAACATTGGCTTCTCTTTTTCCGACGAGTCCTCTGAACGCGTTGGTGTAACGTTCTTTGTTGCACTTCACACACCAGCGACCTTGATCATTTTCATTATACATGGCTATCTTTTCCTTCGCTAGAATGACATATTTCCGGCAACTTTTACCGATAGCATTATTTGTCAAAGTGGTCTCGGTGTCTGAGCCGCCACCCCCATGCCTCGCATGATTATCACTAATGGCTTGGGAATCAGTGAGTGGGACGCTGGTAACATATTTTTTTTACATGGCCTAAACGTGGCAACCACGACGTCTTTGTCTCGAATGACCATCACCAGCAACAAGGGGACTGGTGAGTGGGAACACATGAGATCGGCTCAATCACCCCTTGGTTAAGCGTCCATCATTATGCTATGATAGGCTTTGCTTCATGTCCCTTATTAACGCGGCGGGAGTTAGTTCCGCAACGTACTATTCTCGACGTAGGGCGGTAACACATTGCATCCTCAAACATTCACTTTGTTCCTATCATTCGTGTACAGTTTTCCTAACTCCCTTTGTACGGGCCGTTTTCGGTAGTCTCCTTCCTTAAATGACAACATGGGTCAAGTGATACTTCATGTTAATGATATTTAGGTTCTATTTGCAAAAGCGTGTGATCATTTACTAGTTTCTTTGAAAACTGCGGGAAATTGCGTTTGCAACTCTAAAATATTATAAAGTAAAACTTGATAGGTAAGGTAATAGTTTATACCATTTAACGTGATGAGCGCTCCAACTGGCATCATTAGTATAAAATAACCCGTGGAAATATCACTGTGATCAATTTAAACGTGCTATCTTATGTTTTGTGATCCAGTAAAACCCAATCCCTGTGTTGAATACGTTAATGCCGCGAATTTCAGATCAGCATTGCGCGTTGAGAAGGGGAAGCACGTAGGTTTGAACCACGCTTCCAAGGATCATTCCTGAGTGGAAGTTAATGGGCAGAGCTCAAGTTAAGGTACGAACTCAACATTCGACTCGTGAAATTGAAAGAAATTTTGACATTTTCAGGCACCATGTTTGGGAGCGTGGTTCGAACCCACGTGCATCCTCTTCTCAATGCGCAATGCTGATCTGAAATTCGTGACATTAAGATATTCATCACAGGGGTTGGGTGATACTGGATCACAAAACATAAGATAGCACGTTTAAATTGATCACAGTGATTTTCCCGGAGTTTTTTTCCACTAAAGATGCAAGTTGGAGTGCTCATCACGTTAAATGATATAAAATATTACCTTACCTACCAAGTTTTACTTTATAATATTTTGCAAAGGCAATTTCCTGCAAAGTGTAAACAAACAGTGTAATTTAAACATTACAATTTCCCACACATTATGAATGCTGATATCCTTTTCATCAAAGCATTTTTTGTTGAAAAACGTCTATCCATATATTTCAACGCCCATTTGTGAAAAATGTGTCGTCATTGTGCTGATTTTATTTCAGGTACTACCCTAATATTCCCCTCTTACAAGAGAGGAAAATGAGGTGCGCCTCAGATAAGATGTCTGATAGGCCATGGAATTGAACATGTGTCTCCCAATGATGAAAAAACTACACTTCATTGCGTACTTCGCATCGCCACTGGGGAAGCATGCACCGATTCAGAGCGGCCAACCATGACCGATATTCGTGTTATTGGACCAGTCTTGGCCCTATATTCTCGTGTAGATAATTTAGCTCAATGTTATCGTAAGGCAATAAATCAGATAGCACGGGTTCGATTTCACTACCAAAATACTTTCCTATATATATATACATTCTTTAACAGAGGTGTAGAACCTTACATAATAACATCGAAAGACGACATTTCTGATCTATAGAGCTAATCTGACTGACAAGTAACACTATTTCAAGTGAACATGAAGATCTAGAAGATATTATCAGCTCATAAAACTGAGTTTGTGTGTCAAAGATTAGGTGCATTTTTCCAGTGGTTGAAGAGGAATTGGCGGGCAAAGTTATGCAAAGCATTGTTTTCGGTAGGCCATTGATAAATATCTGGCGCTAGTTTACACTCATTGCCGCGCACTTTGGTGATAGGCAGTCAAATGATACTGGTAATTGTACGTCAGTATACTCATAGTCACCAGAGACTAGGTGTTCGGAATTCCGGAATGGAAATAAGGATTCCGGAATTTCGAAAGTCGAAATTGTGGAATATCGTAATTCCGGAATCGAAGAAATTCCGAATTATGGAGGTGAGTTAGCACTTCCGAACATTCCTTACAGGGACCCACACTGGTATAAGGGTGCATTGGGTAGAATCCGTAAAATGGGACACAAACACTGTTCTGTAAAGTTATTCAGGGAACATATAATGGGGGAGATTCTAGTCAATTTTAATTATGTTTCGGTGTCCTCGTCTGGACGGCTATAGGTATAACGAAGTGCGGATGTCAGTGATATAACCGTAGTGTGTGGCTTTGAGTGTAAGCGCCAGATATTCATAAGTGGCTTACCGCAAACAATGCTAGTCATATATTATCCCGCTAATTTTCCTTCACTGGTCAGAGGAAGGATTTTGCAAATTGAACGTTTTTGGTAGTATTATTGCTATTATTATTGTGTCTAACGCTAGTGGGAAGGGTGTGGGGATGTCCTTGGAAGTTTTACAACCTAATTTTATTATATTTAGACCTCACTTTCGGAGAAAACGGCATATTTTTAACAAAGGGTGTGACCCAATTTTATTTTGGGTAGAATTGTGAGGATTTAGGATTTTTGCGGTTGAATTTTCATTTTATTGAATATTAGAAGCTATTATATGAATAAGGCTTATTTTGAAGGAGTATAAGGGATTTAGTTTCCAATTTTCCTCATAGCTATCACATTATTTCTGGAAGTATGGTTCTTATTTTTATTGTGTCTTTCATTGAGACTCATAGTGGCTAAATACACCTGCATCTTCCGTGAAGCAGGACTCTGTGTTGTCTCTTACACACTCTTCGTCGAGAATGCGACTTGACTAAGCCAGTTATTATCGAACGAAAAGTAAGATTTTTCTTTTAAATAATTTTAAAATGAATTGCTTAACCTTAGTTAATTTTTTGGTATAGTTCAGGCGGTTTTTATATCAAACAACTATTCACTTCAAAGGACAGCCTAATTTGAAGACCTTGAACAAATTTATTTCATGCTGTGATAGTTTAAGGGTACAGAGTCCACCAGAACTTATTTAGAAGGTACCATTCCAACTTTTGCTTGGTGCGATTAACTTTTTTTTCACATTTCTTAGCCTTCAGGCAGCAGGCCGGAAAGGATAAAGGGTAAAATGTTTAGGTTAAAGTGTCTTGTGAGGAAAAGGCACTGGCTTGACACTTTCATATAAATGATACAGTGTAAATTTATGATATTCTGTTAATTAATGTGAAGGCCTAGGCTTATGAAAAATCATTACTATGACTCTATGGAACTCGTAAGTGTATCGCTGCAGTAATATTGTTTGCCATAGTGTAACCACTTCTTATCCGGCTTTCAAATTAAGATGTGTAATGTAAACTTTGATTCTTTTAGAAATGTAAGTCTGTTACGTTTAATTCATTACGACCTGTATATCTATTTCTGAAGACCGTATTTTGAGACTGATAATTTATATGTATCTGTATAAAGGATTATCATTCTTAATATGAATTGTGAGGTTGGCAGAAGTTTTGCTACATAGTTTTTGTTTGACCTAGTTAAATTAATTAATTAAGGCCTTTAGGCCACGGACGAATGGAATGGAGTGGGATAAAACCCATGCAGATGCTCACCTTAAAGTCCTCTTGGCAGCAGGGACGACTGCAAGCATTAGACATAACCGTGTATTTTAAAAATTTTTAGTAGGGCTTACAGATTTTCGTTAAAACATTTCCCCCGCACAAAAGCCGTATACTATTAACAATTCGGAAAGTATGTAAGAAAGTGTATACAAAGTGATTATTTTTAACACTTTAACTGCACATCTGATTGAAAGAATGTTTACCTAATGAATAGCTGTTTTATTTGCCTGCCTGCATGCTCATGCAAGAAATAGAGTGATTGATTGATATAGGCATCTTAAGCTCAGGCCAGGATAAGGTGGGGAAAGGATATTGGAAGGCGCTTTGATTTATCAAACGACCAAGTTATTAGATAATATCCTGGCAATCGTCTCATATGACAGGTCACCCCTTGGTTTCCGCTCTACCAAGCGTGCTATGAATACAACATTAAAGGAGAAATGTGCCAATTAACAGAGCGACATATTATCTAAGTTCGAAATTTTAATTTTGAGCTTTAGGACTCAGACTGGCAAAGAATTTTGGGATGGAGTCGGCAGAGCCATTCTGGCATTTGACTGGAAATACTGTTTTATAAATTTTCACCAATAGGTCCAAGGCGGAGAGTCGCCGAGTTTAAACTCCTGAATGCTAGGTCCACGAAGGATTCTCTTGTTTATTAACAATCTGAAAAATGTAACTTCGTAGAAAGAACTTGCAATCTCCTGTATTTGTTGAAAAGTCTCCAAGTTGGAGAGAAGAGACAAAAGGTAGACAAAAGTTCTATGGACAAAAGTTAAAAAAACGTCATACTTTTATACGTCATACTTTTATAGTATATTTCTTATACCATGAAACGGATTTTAAACATTCTTTGTAGATTTTTCTTCGAAAAACGTAAATATTTTGAAGCTTTCACCCTGAAACTGTTATCTATAACAATTATCTTGTAACCATTATTAGTAGCTGCTATAAAATAGCAGTTCAATATTGTGATGGAAGTAACAGATAAAATAGCAGATTAAATATTGCATTAAAATAACTGTCTTTATTAAGTTTCATGAAAAATAATAGTTAAAAAAGAAAATAGATTTGTTAATCTAAATGGTTCATTTAACTTATTTTTATTTACTTTTTAGTATTAACAGCTTGACTTCTAAATGAATATGATTAGAGTTGTTTGTGGAATATGTAAGTTTTGAAGGTTATAAATGAATATGATTAGAGTTGTTTGTGGGATATGTAAGTTTTGAAGGTTATAAATGAATATAATTTGAGTTGTTTGTGGGATATGTAAGTTTTAAAGATTATACGATCTTTTGCCTTCTGCGCATGCGCAAAGATTGATCCACTTTTCTGTTAAAGGAAGAACAATAGTAGAGCAAGCTTGTACATTTTGTACCTTGATACTAGCGGAAGTGTGCTAGCACAGAAGTATTCTTGTATATTCTTTGAGCATGTGTAAACCTGATTTGTAGTTCACTCTGCTAAGGATCTTGATTTGCTGTCCATTTCTTGCTAAGAATCCTGATTTGCAGTCCAGTTTTTGCTAAGAATCCTGATTTGCAGTCCACTGTTCGTTAAGAAAACCATCAAGAAGGAATTCAAACGTAAGTAGTTTTTATGTATCTTAAAATGCATTGTTTATAATATGGAAATTATTTAAGTATGTTGTTTGACTTGCAATGTATTTCAATCTGATCAGAATACTACATATTCTTCACTATTCTTTAAATAACAATTCTCTTGTTGAATTTTAAATATCAAAGATTGTATGAAAATTTAAGTATTATTAAAAGTTTCAAAATCGAAAGTAATTATTTTATTCTTTAATTAATATTCTTTGAAGAAGTAAAATATTATTGAATAGTTTTTAAATTGAAATTATTTATTTTATTCTTTGAATATTATTCTATAAAGAAGAAAATTAAAAATAATTTTTATTACACTTTTTGAAATTAAGACTTGAATATTATTATTGAAAAAATAATATAATATTATTGACATAAAAGTATGTACTCATTGCTTTTATTTTTTAGATGAGTTTACCGAAACCGACTTTACCTAATGACGGAGAAGAACGATGGATACTCCGATTCCGACAGCATTTTTGCTAGGTGTGTCAGCCTATGTCAGCTGAGTGTGAGAGGTGTACTTCCACGCCAGGTAAGTGAAGTTCCCAACTTTCTGTTCCATCTTTACCATCATTATCAACCAAATGTTGACTAAGTGTTTGGTGCTTGTGAGCATGTGAAGGCCTTATAGGCATGCAAGGTTTTGATTTACTTGTCCATGCAGTGATAGCTTGGCAGTATTATTTTCTCCTATGATGAGAAAACTGGACAATATTCCATTTCTATTTGGATTTATTCCAGTTGTGAGAGACAATATTTACGAAGTTTATGTGAGTTTTAACGAAGATGGATAGTTAATATTATCCCTTGCAGCTGGGACATTTCGCTCTCCTTTGGAGACTATTCCTATTTCCACTAGTACCTCAACGACTACTACTACATCTTCTCGAATAAATGTGATTAATTTTGTATTAATCCAGATAACTACCTTCGTAACCACAGTTTCATCCATCTGTACTCCATGTTCTTTTTCTTCAGCTATTCCTAGTACTTCTAATCAACTCCCTCCATCTACCTCTAATGAATTTTCAACTGAACACCTATCTTTTTCTTCTTTTGTAACTGACCATCTCAATCTCTGCTGCGATACAAAGTATATCCTTTCTCCATATGGAAATCAGATTTGTGACCAAGCGTACGATAATTTGGAGGTAGTGGGGAAATCCTTTAGGAAGTGATTCAGTAAATGAAGTTTAGAAAGAGTTGAGAAGGAGTAACAAAAAATGTGGTTCAACAAGGAACAGGGCGTGATTTCTTTGAAATTGTGTGCCAACGCGAGTGCGATTTTGGTAATTTCCCATCGAGAGGCATTGAAACCTCCATAGTTCGAAATGTGGCACCTCCAATGTAACTCTAGCACAGTATGTTGAGGATTTGTTCTCGTATGCATTAGAACTTTTTCTTTCTAATACAGACCTCCCTTTCCAATGTCAAAAATATCTAGTTTAAGATATGGAAATGATTATCTAAGTGAACATGTGCTTGGTTTAGAGTGGATTGATGGCGAAGTCGAATATGTGGAACTTAGAAACATACTTACCAAGTATACCTCTCATAGTGATAGTGCATATATGCATAGAAAAGCATGGCAAGTTTTTACTCTAAAAAGAAAAATTATCAACTTGGAAGAAACAGTGTCCTAAATATAATGCTTTAGCATTTCCATCGAAAAATTGTACTCATCATCTTCATCAGTTTAGAAGTTTTCGGAGTGCCTTAAAAGAGGCTTCACTATATGCGAAGTTTTTAACGTATTATCATTTAAGTTGTTTTGCCTTACCTGAATACAGAACACTGTATCAGCCAACGCTTATTAGTGAATCTGATTCCGATGTGGAGTGACACAATTTTAAAAGTTATGTTTAAAGATTGTGCCAGTTCTACTGCACTTGCAGGAATTTATTCAGTGGATACTTTACTCAGTCAAATTGAATATCCGTGAATTTAATATCACTTACTGTGAATTTAAGTCTGTGATCTCCTAGAACTCGTTGGTATGCAATATATATTGATGAAGTTGCACACGGAAATTATTTTGATAGCATGGACCTCTCAGAGCAATCGTGAAAGTTTTTTTTAACGTAGTTGTAAATTATATCGAGTTAATAAAACTCAATATCAATATGATTATTGGATTATTCTGTATTGTATTTATCTTTTCAATGTAAAAGGAAAATATATTATTATCTTTTCATACTAATAATCTTGAGAGAAATGACCAGATTGTAAAAGCAATTGTACAAAATATTGTAAAACAAAATAAAAATATAAATAAAATTTTTAGTGTTTACTAAAAACCATTTCTTTTATTAAAAAACCTTTAATGGGTAAATAAAAGATCATGAAGTATTAAAATATATTTATTTCATACTCATCAAAAGTTTGATTACAAACAGAATTACAGATGAATTCAAAAGCATTTAGCTGAAGAGGTAAGTACCGGTATAGTCTGAACACTACATTGAACACTAAAATTAATGTACTTTTAAGTTTATATTTAAATTACACTGTGCTTTTTCCAAGTATAAAAAGTAAAATGTATAGTGATTAAAACCGCATGTATACATAGCACCATGTATAATATGTAAACTGCACTGTCAGTCATCCTCAGGCTCAGTCATAATGTCCTTCCTAATTAGTTTGTATCTTACATGTTGCACTGCCCAAAGTGTATTAAAAAATCTCAATATCATCAAAATTTTCATGATTTGATAGATAAGCATTATAAATTCGTAAAAAGTTAATAGTTTTCATCTCCACTCTCCAGGTACGATTGTTCAAAAGTTCTCTTGGTCTACTGACCGAGTAAGACATTCATGTCTCAATTGATTAGGAACATAATATCACGCAGCACAAATTAGCTTAAAATTATTGTACTCCCAATTTTGTACGCCTTCCCAAATACACAGTTCGTCAATTAAATTTTCTCACACTGACAGGAACATACACTTAGTTTCACACTTCTAGTAGAACCATTATTGTCAGTTTCAGGAAGAAATTTAACTTCTAAATTCGACGATGCTTCACTGCTACACATAGCTTTAGGAGTATATTCAAACTTCGCCAAAGTTGAAGCAGCATACTCGGTTTCGTTCTCAACAGCGTCTGATACACTTTAATTCCAGAACAATCTTTCCGAAGAAAAAGAAGAAGAAGTCATGGCGGAACATGCGGCTGGAGTTGCCAATAGATGAAGCAGTGTTCTTGACATACTTTCGCTAATGTTCTCTGACATGATTGAAACAAGACTGAGCACTGAAAATTTCAAGTTCTAAGGAGTTTTAACTTGTTCCATTTTCCAGTGAATGGTTGCTAAAAATAACAACGTGACCTACTTTCAAGGTCTTCCATAGCACAGTCTTAAGCCCTCGTCCCTAGTAATAGGAATCATGCTTTCAGCTCTGTCCTGATTTGCGAAAAATGCAGCTGTATTTACCGATAGTTTTACTATCGCTCTACCGCTGATTGAAAGCGAGCTTTATGAATTTGATATCTCACATGAATAAATAAAATCAGAAATCTATAATTCCAAAATTTAGTTCTCCTCCTAATCCCCTGCACTGCATTTAACAGTCCTTCAAAGTAAGTATTTTTTATTTCATGTCTCCTAATATTCAGTAAAATAGAAACCCAATGCAAAATTAATTTAATGTCTCAATCAATAAATAAAATTCACACCTCAA
>JAGDQP010070284.1:0-10776 GCA_022664845.1 Lepisma saccharinum
ACATATTAAGCTGGATATTTTAAAAAAAGAATGAGCAAAATCGGTCCAGTAGAACGGCCTGGCGGACTGGCCAAAGTTTGTGAGAAATATGATAAATATTTCCCATAAGGAATACATAGAGAGAACACTCAAACACTTCTAATTTAGTTGAGACTTGAAGGAGAGGAATGCAGTTTATTGGTGACTCGTCTACGTGTTAAGCCGGATATTTAAAGAAAAGAATTATCAAAATCGGTCCAGTAGAACGGACGGACGGACTGGACAAAGGGAGAACACTCGAACACTTCTCCTTCAGTTCAGACTTTACGGAGAACTATGCGATTTCTTGATTCTTAATCTACATGTTAAGCTGGATATTTTAAAAAAAGAATGAGCAAAATCGGTCCAGTAGAACGGCCGGACGGACTGTACAAAGGGAAAATACTCAAACGCTTCTCCTTCAGTTCAGACTTTACGGAGAACTATGCGATTTCTTGATGCTTAATCTACATGTTAAGCTGGATATTTTAAAAAAAGAATGAGCAAAATCGGTCCAGTAGAACGGCCTGGCGGACTGGCCAAAGTTTGTGAGAAATATGATAAATATTTCCCATAAGGAATACATAGAGAGAACACTCAAACACTTCTAATTTAGTTGAGACTTGAAGGAGAGGAATGCAGTTTATTGGTGACTCGTCTACGTGTTAAGCCGGATATTTAAAGAAAAGAATGATCAAAATCGGTCCAGTAGAACGGACGGACGGACTGGACAAAGGGAGAACACTCGAACACTTCTCCTTCAGTTCGAACTTGACGGAGAACTATGCGGTTTCTTGATGCTTGATCTACATATTAAGCTGGATATTTTGAAAAAAGAATGAGCCAAATCGGTCCAGTAGAACGGCCTGGCGGACTGGCCAAAGTTTGTGAGAAATATGATAAATATTCCCCCATAAGGAATACATAGGGGAGAACACTCAAACAGTTCTCCCTCAGTTCATGCTTCACAGAGAGGAATGCAGTTTCTTGATGGCTCATCTACGTGTTAAGCCGGATATTTTAAAAAAAGATTGATCAAAATTGGTCCAGTGCAAAGGCCGGACGGACTTGCCAAAGTTTTAGCAAAGTTTTTTAATATATAGATTATGTGAGTTGTTGCCCTATGTATTCGTACAGTACTGATATGTGTGCTATGTTAATTAGCAAATACGCCATGGCGGTAGGGAAAACAGAATCTCAATACACACTGTTAAATAGTTGTCCTAACGACATGTGATTGCTGCTTTGTTAAATAGTAAATGGAAACTGGACATGTAATCAATGATGTGTTGAAATCTCTGCTTTCGTTGGAGGTTATTCGTAGCTTTTGTACTATGGGTTAGATACACTAGAACATTCAAGAACTCATTATGTTGCTCGTAGCCTGCAACACAGCGTATCGTTCTACAGCAACCGTGACAAATATGACACTGCGTCTGGAATACCATGTTCTTCAGCATATTATGAAATAGTCTATGTTCTTTAGCAAATACGCCACGGCCTCCTATTGCGTGTTCTGTAAGTTAGGTGTGCTATGTTCTTCAGGGTAGCTCGTAGTCTTTAGCGAATGCGCCACTGCGGCTGGAAAAATAGTCTACTATGACCTCCTAGGTCATGTTCTGTAGGTTAGGTGTCCAATGTTCTTCAACAAATACGACACCGAGGCTGGGATATAGCGTACTATGGCCTCCTATTGCGTGTTCTGTAGGTTATCTCCAAATGGCTCTTAGTCTTTTATGCTCGTACTTTACCAAATACGCCACGGCGTCTGGGAAAATAGAGCTCCAGACTATAGGGTTTAGCCGACTATGACCTCGTATTGCATGTTCTATAGGTTAACTCGAGCACGGGCTTCAGGGTATTATAAAATGGCTCGTAGCCTTTTATGAAATAGATTAAATTGTGATTAACTCCAAAACATGCTCAAGTTACATCATACTACTAGCCTCATAGGACAAAATAGCAAATTTAACCGGCAATACCGGTAAACACAAGAAAACCGCCAGTTTTAGATCTGAAAACACAGACAGACATTCGAGATAGCACTAAGCAACAGATTCAGAGGCCTGGAAGAGGTAGAGGATGAAGAAGACATCAATAGCAGAAATAAAATACTGACTGAGATAAGAGAAATAGCCAAGGAAATAGCAGGCATCAAAAAGAAAAAAGAGAGCAAAATCTCAGAAGAAACTAAACTCTTGATGAAGAAAAGAAGGAAAATGAAAGAAGAGGAAAATCACATATAAAGGATTAAGTACACAGAACTAAATAAAACCGTAAGGAAGAAAATAAGAGAGGATGTACGAAGATACAAGGAAATTCTTGTTAGAAATACAATCGAGAAAAACAAGAGCTTGAAGCAAACCAAGCAGCAGGAAATATATTTTTAAATTTCTACAGAGAATTGTACTATTCTGATGAAGAATTAGGAAATGTAGACTCAGAAGGAAATGATGTAGAAGTCTCAGACGTAATGTAGGAAGAAGTGGATAAAGTACTTCGAGGGATGAAGAGCGGAAAATCCCCAGGAGAAGATAGACTCACAGCAGAGATGTTTAAATGGGGAGGTGAAAAGAAGACAGAGGAAGTTGCTACATTATTCTAGATGTGCCTGAGGAAGACAGAGATTCCGTCAGGTTGGAATAATGCTGTTATCATTTTGTTGTACAAGAAAAGGGACAAAGAACGCGTGGAAAACCACAGACCAATTAGTTTACTGTCAGTTCTATACAAAATGTTCAACAAAGTTATTTTGAATCGTACTGAACGGGACTTGGATTTTAACCAGGGAAGGGAACAAGTTGGATTTCGTTGTAGATTTAGCACAATGGATCACACACAAACATTGAATGAAGTTATGGAAAGGACTAATGAATGTGAACTTCCACTATGTTTGGGATTCATAGATTTTGAAAAAGCTTTCGATTTGGTATCCTTGGCAGCAGGGTTGGAATGTCTAAAACAAAGTGTTTTAAACAGATGTTTTAAATGTGTTTTAAACAGAGGTGATTGTTTAAAACATGTTTTAAGCTGTTTAAAACGATGTTTTTATGCTGTGTTTAAAACATGTTAATTTAAGTTTTCTTCTTTGAAAGTATCATATTATTTTTAAGAGTACGAAAGGGTGTGTTTTTACCAGTAAAACGTATGCAATTTGACTTGTGTGATAACTAGTTTCCCAAATAATCAGTATTACGGCGCCGCAAGCCTACAGATGGAGACATAAAGTGTGTTGTTTCGATTTATTCTTTATCGGTTGGCTGCTAGAAGCGGGAAATATTAATTCACTATCAATAACATGAAACAAGATGTTCATATTTCAATTACTTTTTTATTTTTGTGAGAAACCGTCAGGGAAACAAAAACTTCATGGGCATGTATTTGCCTCTATGATTATCTCTTTCCTTATGTTTATGAGGAAAGGGATAGTAGTGAGTAACTGTATAGATTTGATAATTATTTCTTATTCGGTGCTTTGAATTTATGTCGGGTGTTAGAACTTATTAGGTACTCTTAATGTTGTATTTAAAAAAGGTTCGTTTTTTCTAGCCTTCCATTAAAAAAAACTTGAACCTTCGTTTTTTTTAATTTCGTTTTTTTAAGGCAGCAATTTGTAATACTGCGAGCGTCTCTTTAAGCAAAATTTACTTTCATATAGGTAATTAAGAAGTAATATAACATAATTAAACTCTAGATTACAAATATGTTTTTGTTTTTTGTGAGATATTCCAGGTTTCTCAGTTCTCGGTGTTGCCAACTTTATTTTTTTTTAAACTTAGCTTAAACATCATTCAACACAATAAAAGAAAGTTTTTTGTGTCCCCGACCTCAAACACCCCAGTCGTCAGTGTTGCTAACCTATTTTAAAATTCAACTTTGTAACGTCATCTTCGCATCCTATGATATGTCTATATTCTTGTGTAAGCCCCTCCTCATCCTTTCGATTCAGTAATATCAAATGTATATATGAATTTTCTTGCCTAAGCTTTTGACATATGCGACGTTCTAAGATACCCAAATTTATTATTTTGTGTAAATACTTTCGATAGAACCTGTAGCTATCAAAGATACTATAAATAATCAGATGAACATAACCAAAGACTTTTAAGATATAAAGAAATTAATTTACTAAATTATACGAAACTTCTATTGAGGACATTCTAGATTTATTGTAACGTCTTTGGCGTATGCCTGTATAAACAGCGCAAGCTATATGTAAATTCAGATTTCTATGATCTCCCGAAGTGGACGGAGCTCTCAATAAAATATGTTAAAGAGAACCTTACTTGCTAGTTTTATTTGTTGTCTTGTGTTCCCCTTAGTTTACTTTGTCCTTTATACACTTCCCTCGGTCTCCTGTACGAGGGGGCGGACCGCATACACATACATACGACTACACCTCAGAGTCTATTTCATATATGTGGGTTGGTTTGTCCACACTAATAATATCTTGCCTTTCAGGTTTGATCCAAAAATCCTACGCCCATAGCCGGAGAATATTATTCATAAATTCGCCTCACTGATATAGCGTCATTTGGGGTACTCGGGGTAGGACGTATCAACTTATAGAAATATCTTTATTAATACAAATCTATACACGTGTGCTTTTATTTACACTAAATTTGACATACATGTTCATTAGGTACTGGGACAGGTCATATAGACACCCCGTAGTTTGTCAGGGTTACCAAACGATTAAAAATTTAGATTTCATATTTATTACCGTTGGACGTATCCCCATTGATTTACACCACATTTGACATGTTCTTTAGGTACTGAGATAGTTATGTGCCGATAGCTATATCTATACTACGAAAAAAGCGCGTGCTGGAACCGTGGGACGTACCTACGGTATGATATGCTTTAAAATAATACTTCTCAGAGTCCTATTGCAACAGACTCATCAGAAGAAACCTATGTATACAATAGTTACTTGTTTATAAGAGTATTCATTATGCATTTATACATCTCTTTTGAAATATGAATATAACATTAAATATCTTTAGTTAGATTGTCTTTATCTGTATATATTTTCATAGTATATGATGCGAGGTTTAGAGCCCGAAGCATGGTAGAGCAATGCCACCGAGCTTTTACAGTGAATCACAGTGTACTAGTAAATGCAAACATATATCTCTGCTCTTCAACAGAAGCAGGCTATTTCCCGGGATTTTGAGCTAAAGATAATTGTTTTTTACGGATGGTAATTATGATCAAAGATAGATATCTTCTTTGAATAATACCGTAATTAGAAATTAACGTATCGTATATATGGGATGAGAGCATATTTAGGCAAGAATTCACAGTTTTTCAGTTTACAGTAAAGATGTCTTCGAAATTGTATTTATCTCTAGGAAATTAAATTCCTATAATTCAAAATATTTCTTCAGTTCCCTGGAGATTTATTAGTATTTTATTACAAACTATACCAAATAACTTAATAACTTCAGTCCATATGTTCTTAGTTTCCTTACTTTTTTTAGGGTGAAGATATAGGAAAATATAGTAATGTGGCAATGAATGCATAAATAATCCCATCATTTGCCTCGTAAGGCTGCAGGAAAACAAAACAATATTAAATGGGGATGAATGTGTGAAAGCTTAACTCCAATCCTGCTGATAATATTGATTATCTGCAGCGTAAAGCATTAAATACTTACTTCGTAAAAAAACATGGTATTAAAAAAAACATAAAAATGAACTGAAAAATCTTTCAAAAAGCTTCACAGAAAATAAAACTTTTTTTTTACAACACTATGTACTCTGCTTCTTTGCTGTTCTTTTATAGACTCATTATCAGTGGGTTCCACAGGAAGGAAAAAAGATTTAATCTGTACACACTTTATTAAAGATAATCCTTCCGAAAATAACCGCAAAAGCTAAATGTCTATTGTGTAAAAAGGAATGGCAGGTCTTGTTGCCCGAACGAGAGACCATTTCAAGAAGTGTAATTCAAATTCCGACCAGGACACTGGAGACTTTTCCGTCATTGTTTCCATGGCTGGCGCTCTGAGATATACTCAGCCTTCTAACAAATTGAGTACCACAGTGTCCTTTGTATTCCTGGGCACTTTGGGAGGTAAAGGCAACCGAGCGTGGGACTGACCACCCCACCTCACTTCGTGCCGTTGGTCGAGAATATATTATATGATATAATACTCGTATGATATGATATGTATTGCCTGTTTTGACTTACAACATGGAGACTATCTCCTATAAGTTCTACTGCAGTTTTCATATGTGTACAAGTACAAGTTATAATTAGACAGGTAACTTAATAGATTATTTTATGTAATACAAAAATATATAAGTACACAGTATACCCCAATTGAACATAAAGCAAACATCACACATTAAACTTATTCCCTATAACATTATTCCATCATATCATTTATATATCACTGTAATTTACAAACTCCTGGACAGAATAATATGATTCACTAAGGAACAGAGTGCGAACTTTGTTTTGAGTATTAATATTTGCTCCTTTATAATATGATGGTAACTTATTACAGAGCCTCGTACAATTTCAATAAACATTTTGTTTTATATTTGTTGTACTACGTAAAGGTCGTTTGATTGTCGTGTATCATATGCGTGAATATCTTTTGTCTATGTAAACATATGTTTGTGTTGCAAAATGTATGGATTTATAAATATATAAACTTGGAAGAGTTAAAATTTTAAGTGATATAAATATTTGTTTACATGGTTGTCCGAAAAGTTGTCTGACTGCATACGGCTGATCCCCAGAAGGTAATTCCAAAACTGATAAGCGATTGAACTTTCGCGTAGTACAGCGACGCAATACATAAACTGGTCAATTTTCTATTTAGTGTTTTAACATGGGTTTCCCAAGACAGATCATGATCAGTGTGAACACCTAGTAACTATGTTGATTTAGAATATTGAATTTGTGGAGTGCTACCTCCACATCCCCCATGCGCCGTTCACTGCGCGTGCGCATTGCACAGAGTATACCTTTACCTTGTATATAATAAATAGCTTCGTCATTAAATTTTAATAAATAGCAAATTTAATCAAATTTAGTAAAATAGAACAGTAAATGCTTATGAACTCGATTGAAACGTTATAGAAGCTATTGCAGATGGAGTATCTATCATAACCCCTACCAATTATTTATTTTTCAGAAAATGTTTAAAACGTTTTAAACGCCTTAAACGTTTTAATATTGTTTTTATTTAGTTTTTAAAAACGTGTTTAAAACAAAAAAAGAACATAAAAACACGTTTTAAACATACGTTTTTTTAAATCGGTTTTTTTTTGTTGTTGAAACCGTGGAAAACATGAGAATAATGGCCGACAAAGACATAAATGTGCTCGCCAATCAAATGTTGTTCCGGAACTGGATTTTAGTTTTAAGGCTTTTAGTCAACTTTTGCTCAGGCTGAAATATCTTTCCGATTATTAGTATTATTATAATACTTTTTATTCCTAAGCTCAGGCCCGGATAGGGTGGCGAAGAGGATGTTTAAAGAAGTCAGCCAGGGCGTAGTTAGTAAGTACTATCCCGACATTTGCCTGATATGCCTAAAGTAAAACCCTGGCAAAATCTCAGTCAGAATGAGAAGCAACTGGGACTATTTCAGAAACTTCCGATTGTTGAGGAATTGCTCTACCGACTGAGGTACAGCCGTTCTGTATATTGTTTATTATTATCATTATTTACTTCAGGCATCTGAGGCTGTAGAAAGGCGTCGACCAGCGCCGTTGTTGAGATACAATCCCGACATATTACTTGTGTGATTGAGAGCAAACCCTAAAAGGCCTGTCAGGATGGCTGGCCGCCGGTTTCGAATCCGGGATCTTCCAAATGCGAAGACAGTTACCGCTCTATCTACTGATCGGGACGGGCGTAAGCCAGAATGCTGTTACCGCCCATAAAATTCCTTTTATCATAATTATCTATTTACTGAGACACGACTGCTCGGTTTCTATATTTGCTTTCTTATTTGTTAATTTTCTCACAGAAAATACAACTTTTATATATTCATGTGGTTCATGTATTATTATAGTAAATTCATACTATCTATTGTTCCAGGATGTGTCGAAGAAGGCAATTACGAACGTTGCACCTGGTCACAGGCACTCCACTTGGTATTCAGTCAGGGGTATACTCCAAACAATTTAACAAAGGGTTCGGTCCCTGCGAGCCCCCTCCAGCACACGGCACACCCATGCCTTCATTTTGGGATCAAGAAAAGTACATATTGATGTTTCCGTGTGTTTAAAGGAATAAGTTGAAAACTTGGCAGAAAACTTGCACAAAAAGTTAGTTATATGTGTTTAATGTGAACAATTTTCGTTCCTGACTGTTAAGTACTTTTTTTTTACTTTTGAACTGTTAACTTTCAACATAATCGTAAAGAGCATCCTGCTTTAAAAGAAAAGTTTAATGTTTTTTTTAAATGCTCACTACTAGTTATTTTACTAATTTTTTTACTAAATGAGTATTGCAATTTACTATTAAACTATTATAGAAATAAAATAAAATTTTGTGAGTTTAGGAAAATCAAAATATATTTTTATTGATGTGGATGATTATTTCTTTTTGCATGTTTTATTTGTAGACTAGCAGCCTATGACAATCCTCGAAGGAAGATACCATCCAGACATTCGTCTCTGACAAATATTCGGAAAGGAGTCAGTCGGAATGTCCAGCCCAGACCAAAACTCAGGCACGCAAATTGCAGGTCAAAACTATGCTACAGCGTGTTTTTCTTGTACCCAGTGTTGTTTTTTAATATACTTTTTACCAACTATATCGACTTACTACCTGCGTAAGAAGCCCAGTTGAAGTTAAAGTTGCGGAGTATAGTATAAAAAAAAACCGTTATATCAACAGTGGAAACATTTGCTAAAATAATAATAGGTGAATTCGAAGCCGTTTTAACACGGATAAATGGGGTTTCAATACGCAACATTTTAGCCATAGATAAAAAATAGCTAAATTTTTTGCTAAGCAAGCTTTCAGTAATAAAGTGGATATAATAAATTTTGATATGCGCCGCAGCTAAGTATTTTAGGTGTTATTCAGATTTTACGTCAGCACATTTTTGGCGAATTTAGATCCCTCTCACTTAGTAAGCAACATTAAGTAGATACCCTATCTCTAATGCATAGAAGCCCACCCAAAATAAGCAGAGTTTGAATCCCGCCATGGTAATCAGAAGTATTATTTGAACAGCATCTGACATAAAAATATGTATATCCTTCAAATGCAGCTACTAAGTAGTATCAAAATTCGTTATTTATAATAAAAAAAGATAAATTTTGATAGTACGCTCCAAAGTTAAATATGTATTTGAAGCATATACTTTTTTTTGTCGGGAGTCGTTCAAATATTACATAAGTATTCTGGGGCAAGGGGGTTCAAGCTTTGTTTACTTTTGCTGGCCGTCTAATTATTAGGGATAGGACATCCAGTTAATGTTGCTAACTAAGGGGGAAGGGGTCTAAATTGACCAAAAATACGCTTACGTAATATCTGAATGACACCTAATATTGTGTAACAAAGTGTCGAGAAAATGCTCCTAAAGTGTTCCAAAAGTGCTGGAAAGTCAATAAAGTGTCCTGAAAGTAGTCAAAACTAGTTTCCAAAATACACTTTTGGAACACATTAAAATTGAGTGCACTTTTTTAAAATTTTTAGCACTTTTGTGGCACTATTAAGGTAGCACTTTTGTACACTTTTAAAGAGCTTTTGAACACCCTTGAGACGCTTTCATAGCACTTTCGTAGCTACCACCCCACAAGTACACTGTAAAAACAACAACACTTTTTTAACACTTTTTTGAACACCTTTGAGCACTTTCTGGAAACGACTTTAGCTCACTTTCGAACACTTTAATAGTGTCCAAAAGTGAAATAAAGTGCTATTAAAGCGTCTCAAAGGTGTTCAAAAGTGTTTTAAAACTGAACAAAAGTGTTTCCTTAATAGTGCTACAAAAGTGCTCAAAAGTGCAAAGAAAGAGCCCTCAATTTTAATGTGTTCCAAAAGTGTTTTGGAAACTAGTTTCTACTACTTTCAGAACACTTTATTCACTTCCAAGCACTTTTGGAACATTTTATGAGCACTTTCTTACACAATATTACGTGTCATTAAGATATTACGTCAGCACGTTTTTGGTCAATTTAGACCCCTTCCCTCTTAGTAAGCAACATTAAATAGATACCCTATCCTAATATATAGACCCCCAGCAGAAGTATAAAAACCTTGAGTCTCTTTGCTCCCGGATGCTGACATAATATTTGAACGACACCTGACACAAAATATGTACATTATTCAATTACATATTTAATTGTGACGCAGAGTATCAAAATCCGTTATTTATTTTTTACTATAATTATCGAATTTTGAGACTACGCAGTACAGTTAAATATGTATTTAAAGCATATACATATTTTCACGTCAAGAGTTGTTCAAATATCAGCATTCGGGAGGAGGGGATTCAAGCTTTGCTTATTTTTGCTGGATGTCTATATATTAGGGATAGTACATCTATTTAATGTTACTTACTAAGGAGAGGGGAGTCTAAATTTACCAAATGTGCTGACGTAATATCTGAATGACACCTAATATATTTCGCGACGGCGCGTATTATCAAAATTCACCCACCTTTTTTCTAAAAATATTTTTCATCGAAAAATAAAACTTTTTTATCTATGGCTAAGAGATTTCGAATTAAAACTCCATTTATCCGTGTTAGAACGGCTCCGAAACTTTTTTTTTTTTTT
>JAGDQP010070285.1:0-10776 GCA_022664845.1 Lepisma saccharinum
TGGTTGAAATATATGAAATATAAGAATAACGTTACATTGTGAAATGCTGAAAAAGGAGATGAAGTTCAATTTAAGCGGTTTAAAATGGTTGGATATGACAAGAAAAGACGTACTGCTTACGAATTTTATTACTGTTACTGTCATGGACCTACTTCCACTTCTCCTACTCCCCATTGATGATGATGAACATGTCTTGCAGAACCGGTAGAAGGCAACACTAGCGAGAGAAGAATTTCTGGAACACACTTGCAAAATTAATGTATCCATGTGGGAATGGGAGTGGAACTAGCTGGTTGAAGCATCTCCTGAATTCAAAGTTTTATAAGAAATGAGTGTTGTGAAATGTCCCTTACGTCTGTCCCAGAAATGTGCCTTTAAAGGTGGACGCACGGAACGCTTTCGTGCCTTATATGAATGTGGTGAAGACGAGAATTTAGCATAACTGGACGTAACCTCTCTTTATCCCTTTGTAATGTCTAAGAAACTTATGACAACAGATGAAATTAAATTTCATAAATGCAAAATCATGCCTAATCCAGCTAGTGTGCAAGGATTCGTTCACTGCAAAGTACTTTATCCTAAAAGTCTTGCTATACCCGTTTTGCCATATAATGCACATAAAATTCTCGTCTTTGGTTTGTGTCGATCTTGTATGGAGCAAATGAATACTGACAACTCAACACATGATGAAGAGGAACGTGCAATCATGGAAGTATTTTATACTCCTGAACTACATTTTGCGTTGGTGAAAGGATATGTTATTCTTAAAATATATGAAATCTGGGAAATGGAAATGACTGAGGGACTCTTCAAACCGTATGCCAATAGTTTCCTGAAAATGAAACAGGAAACCAGTGGGTTTCCTGATAATTGTACCATGGTAGAGGAAAAACAAAATATATACATGATTATGAACAACATGAAGTTATTCATCTTGAATATGATAAGATCCAACATAATCCGGGATTCAGACATATTTAAAAAATATTTTTGAATGTCTTATTTGGGAAATTGGAACAAAGGTGCCACGTCCCACAAACTGGAGTTGTTAATGAACGAAAATTCATCCTGGAAATTGTAAGTTCGCCTCACTTCGAATTTCAACATGTTACTTCTATATCATACAACAAATTAAAGTAACGTATACTTTGAAAATGAAAATTCACCACACGCCTTTATGAATGTAGGAGTAGCAGGCTTCATATCTTCATGGGCTAAGGTTCATTTATATGACTTATTGGACACTGTTTTTATTAAACGTCTGATTTATTGCTACACGGGCTCAGAGAGAAGATGCACCATTCTGCAGAGAAATGAGCCATTGTTTCTACGTACTGGAAATTACCTTTGACAATTGACCAATTAAATGGAACGCGGAAGGGAGATGGAAAACTTCATTGGTTTAGGTCGAAAGAATTATATTCTAAGAAGAATTTACGTACAGTTGAAGTGAAATATGTTTGAAAAGTTCGTGGTATAACTTTGAATTATCGAGCGAAAAAGGATATAACTTATGTTCACTATCACAATTTAGTGACTGGAAAGTATGATAGTCGTCAAATCTTTAGTCCAGATAATATCTTGCGCAAAGCAGTTTACAAAATCGTTTCCAAAGGACAGTTGAAAACACACCGAGTGGTTAATAATAAGCAGAGGAAGCTTATTTCTTCAAACAAGGAAGATTTGTGTACTCTTCCATATGGATATTGTAATAACATATGGCTCTGAAACAACAAAATGTACAGTTGTGAACCAAACTTTGGTAAAACAAAATCTGAAAACTTATTTCTGTTAGAACTTATTTTGAAACGACAAATACTTTTTATGAAAACGAAAACTTTTTTGTGAAACTAAAACAATAAAAAAAATCAAATGACAAATAGTTTTGTGAAACAAAACAAATTTTTTTGTTACGAACACTTTTTCTGAAAGTGAAATCAATCTTTTTTGTTGAGAATTTTTTTTCTGAAAGTGAAAACTAAAACATTTTTTGACGCCAAAATCTATTGCAATTTTTATTAAATTGAATGTTAAAGTTTTAGTTCACAGCTTCCACCTTCAGACAGTTTTCTTATATTAAATTTCAACTTTTCTCTATTTCACGAATGTTCTACACGAGATTTTTATTGTTACATTGTCATTGTCTGTACAAGTGTATTTAGTAGGTACTTTTGACTTACAAGGTAGAGTTCTTAAACAGTGTTTGAAATAAAAGGCAAATCAGATTACTTTTTAATCTTTTATAATTACACCCTTTTCATTGTAAAGGATCACTTTACTCAATCACAATATGTTGTACCACTTGACTTTTATTTCAATACTGTATTATCACTTGTCTGAAAAACTAATGTGTTCAATAATTTCTATCAACTCTGTAATCACAATATTTTGGTATCACTAGGAAATGTTCTAGTCTGTGTATATCTTATGTACAATAAAAGTTCCTTATTATTACAAATCACATGTTTTATTCCTATACAAACACCAGTCCCAGTTTTTACTCAAACTTAGTACGAGTGACAACCTAGGTTACTGAAAGTCCATGGAAGTAGTGTATTTTTCACCCACAAGATGACGAGAATTCTGTCTCTATATTCCGAAACTGTTATATTCTTGTTAGTGAGAAAATTATTTAGCACATTAATAGAATCAGTGTGGGATTCACTAAATATCGTTTATATTTTATCGGAAACCAGGGGAGTTGTTAATACGTCTATATCAGCAGTACAAACATCTCGCTGCTTAAGTCCGAGACAAAAGGAATATCTTGAAAGCACTGGTCACATATTATACAAAAACATGGTTTCCATTCCTCACGACTTGACAGCACAAACTCGAGGGCCACTCCTGCAAGTTAGATTTTTTCAGTTTAAATGACGTCATAACCTACGGTGGTCTTAGTCGTCGTTATAATTATACAGCTCTACAAGTGCTGTTACCGCCCATACACTTCATTTTATCTTATCTTATAACTCTACAAGATGCTTAAAGGACGTATTTAAATATTAGTATCTCAACCGACTCGTTATGCAATTCAACACGACACGAGTGTATTTAAGGTGGTTGACTACAATATGCCTTTTGTACTCGATATCTAACCTGACATTATCAACCACGAAATTCACATATGAATACTTTAGATCAAGTCCAATACTCCTTGAACAGATCGTATTGTTTGCTGTATGCGAGCTGGCGGTAGTAGTGACAGAGTTTGGCTATTTAGATGTAGTCTAAAAATGGTGTGTATGTGACTATAACAGACAATAAGAGAACTATGTGACATCATTTATTAAAATAATCAAAGATTGGCAACACTTAAAAGTTTTGCATAAGTTGGCAACCCTTGTTCTCGTTGATAAATTACTGTGCTATTACTAGATGTAATATTTTATTAAATTATTCTAGGATGGAAACACTTTCGACCTTAAGATGGAAACACTGGGTGTTCAGCAATGTCAGCTGTTGAAAGTATTCTTTTTTCTGGGGATGTGAAATTTTTAACTGACTCTTTCTCTCCTCCCGTCTCTCCTACTATTCCAGTTTCCAATGTCAACAAATGGTTGCAAGCCGTCGCAAAGCACGCACTTCCGCTGCGTAAGTAGCAGTTTCTTCGTGTATGTGTGTCTTTTATCTCAAGGCCTCCACAACAACCGACATATGTGTAAAGGATCATTCCCTCATCCGCCAAGCAGTTTCACCCAGTGTCCCGTAAAGTTACGAAGCATCTTTTGCAATAAGGACAGTGCCACAGAAGGACGAAAATCATAGCATTAAGAGTTGGGTAAGTAAGGAGAGATCATGCTATCGATCCATAAAGGAAGTTAAATATCTCTATTTGTCTCTATCTATCTTCTTTCATACAAATGCATATACTACACAAATACTGTGCAGACAGCCTATTGTTTCCAGTACACATTTGAAATAAATCAAAATAGCATTTTAGCAATGAATATTTCACCTAGAAGGCATTCAGGAAAGGTAGACCAGTACTGATTTGTGAATCCATGTCCTATAAACGTATTCTAGACTAAAATTGTAGGTGCAAAATCCTTGAATCTCATCCTGAAACATGGCAACAAGCGTTCCTATAGACCACATTTTGCCAGTTGACTCCTTATATTATTAGTAAATGTGCCTTCAAGTAGGATTTTCCATGTAAAATCAGTCCTTCCTAACTTCCGTTTTATGAAAAGTGCTACTTTTTTACTTCAAATATGTGTTCTGCGTACTACAAACACTGCTTGTCTTCCTATCTGTTACCTTTCAAGTAGTCTTGCCACCGACTCTTTGAACCCTCAAGCCTGATTTTAGTATTACCTAACCACAAGAACACAACTTTTTCATTACAATTTCTATTCCAGCACCTTTACTTCTTCAATAATGTCTCCCTATGCTTCCAAGGAGTTCCTTTTCTGGGAACAAACAGCAAAAATACACACCTGTTTTATCAATCAATCTTGAATTCCCATTTAACATGCAGTTGTACGAGTCCATTTGTCGCTTTCCCCCACAAATATTCTTGAAATTCAATTCCGAGCAGTTCCTCCTCCACAAAATCTAGGCAATGAGTCTCTTATACCGTAATTTTAATAAAAATACAATTTGTTTGCTTAATATTCGTGTTCAAGTTACTTTAAATACGTACTTCAATGTTACATATTAACAAAATTTCGTTCCATTTGGTCAAAATCAAGCAATCATCCACCTTGGTACCGTCACTCTCTTTGTCCAAGTACCT
The DNA here is from genome assembly GCA_022664845.1 of Lepisma saccharinum. NCBI lineage: Eukaryota > Metazoa > Arthropoda > Insecta > Zygentoma > Lepismatidae > Lepisma > Lepisma saccharinum. The sequence continues at coordinate 4,739 of JAGDQP010070285.1, forward strand.
CTTTTTTCATTAACTAATCTCCAATATGGCGTTATTCTTGCATTTTCAACTTTAAATGTCAGTTCAAAGACGATTTCTTCACAAAATAACTGCCAAAATGTCCCTTGCCTGTTAAATGAAGGTCTTGAAAGTATGAGTTTAATGCCTAATTGTTTTTTCCTGTTTCCTTAGATTTTTTTCTGCTAAAAAACAAATTAAAACAATTCTTAAATATTTCTTTGCATCTTAATGACATGTAAAGCACCAGCTACCCTCAAAATAGACACTAATAGGGTAAATTCTAGTTAAACATGGGGTCCGATAGACTCTCGTACAGTTTTCTATGTATTATTCAGCCATTCAATCCAACAAACGCCCAATATTAAGGTAAATTCGCTTTCAAAATGGAGTCAAAAACGTCTGACACACTTTTGGGGGCTTTACTTAGCCATCTGAAGCAATATATATTCACAAAACCATCGATGTTAGGGTAAATTCTACTTAAAAACAGGGTCGGAAACCGTCTCACATACTTTTTGCATGCCGTGCGAAGCAATATATATCCGTAATCAATAAGTATTAGGACTTAAAATAGCTCTGTACATATAGAGTACACTTTCATTTCGTCTCTGGAGCGCAAAGTATCTAAACAATAACGATATTGAAGTAATTTCTGCTTACAGTGGTTCGGATCGCATTGTTCTACATATAAATTACACATATTTCATCCTATCACGATTTAAAATCTCGGTCAATTACGTAAACGGTATTGGTTATCGACTCGTATATAGCTATATTCATATTTAAAAATAGATATATTCACATATGTATACATATTTCTTTATATCAATAGAAAACCTGCATTTCTTACCTCGTTTTGTAGCATCTCTCCTCAGAGCACAAGGTTTTCGCATGTCTTAATATACGAATGAACACTGCAAAGAATAAAGAAAACAGTTATTGCGTGCCAAAACACCAACATATGTGACAGTCCTTCCTATTATGTAACAATTAAAACGTCTGGTCAGAGACACCACTCTCTTCCCCAAACTCAGATCACAAACTTCCGGCACGCGATCTTCCAACACTTTCTGTCTCAGGGTGGTAGAGCTCTCCCGCTCCTAACGGGTTAAAAAGGTTAGGTTTTAATAACAGAACAGTGCTTCAAAGATTAGAGGTGATCTTAATTGTGGGAAACTGTCAAAACTCTCTATTAATGCGCACCAAATGGCGACTTCCTCTCAAAAATCTACAAATCTCTACTGTAGTTAATTAATTCCGGGATTTATTAATTTTAGGAAAAGGGGAGAAGAAAACAGATGTCTCTTTTTCTTTAAACGTCAAAAGAAAAAAGGGAAGAGTGAGGAAAGTCTTGTCTAGCATATGTTGTGTCCATTTATCTTGTTTCCAAGTGGATTCTACACAACTAACGTAAACGATGTGCTTGCTTTCGTGGCCTTTCAAGCAGCCTACTGAGGAGGTCATGGATTCGAGTCCTGTTGCCAGTCATGCTGAGCCATGGATTTCCACATCTCTGACGTATATTTTCCTCCAATTTTTATCGAATTCATTCTATCGCAAACTAACACACCAATATAAATTCCAATTAGTGGTCACTATTGTATGTTCATAGAGTAATGGACACTTATCTGAAGATTGTAATGATCATATTAAAAGAGGTAATCCCATGATTAAATCAGAAAACAATAAAATGTATGGTTAAATTAGCTAATATGTACACCAAGTGGCTCATTGATTATTGATTATTTCACATATTGATACCATTTCATAGAATATAAATACAGTTTGACAAAAAAGTTAGTATCGTATTGACCATTGATTATTTATCGTATTGCAATCATTGTAAAACATTTAATAAGTCGTAATTACTATACTATAAGTTTAAGGTACTCGATCAGTAAAAATATCAATTGCTTATACTAGTACCACCTCCTTCTACCACATATTCTACAAACTCGTAAAATGACAGCAGGTCCAAATTTAAGCAGTATAGCGCAAGCCAGTATGTATAAAATTAAAAAGTGTTTAAGAGAAATAAAAAAAAATATTCCTTTATTTTGAACAACTACTATTGCGTTCGAAAAATTGTGCCGATTTCTTTTCAACGATACATCAACTACCCTAGTAGTTCCAAAGTTGAAAATACCCCCACCGAAACTCGTGATCCGCCCCTGTAATCAGGATGAATGACACGAGTTTGAACTCGTCTTGCCGAGATCTTTCCAACGACGCCTCAATTAACTTTCTAGTCCTAGTAGTTCCAAAGATATAAATTCCCACCCCTATCTCTGGGACCGCCTTATCTCTGGAACACCCCTGCAATCTGAAATTATTTGCATCAGTTCATATGAATGTTGCAGCAACAGTAATTTTGGATATATTTTTTCTCCCCACCACTACATGAAGGATAATACTTTTCCTAATGTTTTATTAATCCATACTCCTTGAAATGACAAGCGGTTAGGTCCCTCAGAAAGTTCCTAATGTGATTATAAAAAAGGAAAATAACAAAGAAGTGCATTTCAAGAATTTAGCGCAAAAGTAGAGAATATAAAATTAGGACCAATGCATTCCTTCTCCCAGACATTTTGCTCTCGACTTGTTTCTGCAGTCTTCACGTAGTAAGCGCGGTCGTTTCTCTCCAGCAAGTAATTTGTCCCAGTGTAGTAAACCTGATTCATATTATAGCAGGAAAATTTTCCGGTTTTCCACAATTTTTTGGCCCACTTGCACTTTGAATTGGTAACTGAAATTTTGTGTCGAGTGTTATTTTGGTGCAATCGACACGTTCGAAAAATTTGAGGGTAGGTTTGGCCATGACAATGTTGACGGTCACCTTATCAGAACGGAACTAGGAAAAACTTCCTTTAAACATCCAAATACATCACAATACGGCAGTGTCTTGTCCAAATTTACGCCGATTAATTTGGTTCTAAAACCCAGTAGTCTGATTCTTAGTTAATATATTAACTTAATTTCCATTGCCTATATAGTTGCTACAAACATCTACAAGCACTAACTTTTCGTAAAACATTACAGATTACAAGATCAAAACAAACACACACACACCAAGATAAGAATTCAATTTGTATTTCACAGAAACATGCCGATGTTGCCTCCATTGTTTACTTCTGAATGACCATGAACAATTCCAAATTGCAGCTATAAAAATACTTCAACTTAATTTACACTAACTATGTATCTTACCGCGTGTAAAACTCCAACGTAACCAGTAACTTCTCGAAAAACCTTTAACACGTAAATCAAAACTATCTTCCTTCCTACACGTTATTGTCGATTTTTTCAAGAAAGGAAAACCACGGCTTTCTTGAAAGGAAATGACCTTAAAGAATACTTTCCACACAACACCTGTTTTTTTCAATAACTCGTAACCTACGTAATCATAGCTACGCCCACCTCCCCATGCGCAACGGCTTACTCTTCAGGCTTCCTCTCTACCACCAACCAATAACGGATTAAACAAAAGAAAAGCGAAGCGCGTACGGTTGAAAAATAATAATAAAAGTGGGTGGCCCAAATGAGGATTCAGGGCGGAAACCACCTTGCGGTTCAAAAGTGATAAACAAAGAGCAATACAGTGGATGCTACGACCTTTAGATTTCGAAGTAAGTTCCATCAGCATCCAGCGCCTTTTGCCAACGTTCTTGTAGCTGCACAATACCCTGGTGATAAAAGTCGGCGGTTTTCGAGGCAAAGAAGTCCGTGAGTGCGTTCCGCAGGACTCCCTCATTTGTGAAGGATCTCCCACGGAGGTGGTTGTCGAGGGAATGGAACAGGTGGTAATGTGTTGCCGCAAGGTCCGGTGGATATGGTGCATTGCAAAGTGTCTCCCAGCCAAATTGCTGAAGGCTCTTCCGGGTTCTCTTTGCCACATGTGGCTTGTCATTGTCGTCGAGGAACAACACACCCTTGCGATTCACCAATGCCGGCTCCTTCTGCCGTAATACACGGTGCACCCTTTGCAACTGCTGTGAGTAGAGGTCAGCAGTGATGGTCTGACCATGTGGAAGGAGCTCGTAATGCACCACTTAGCGACAAGTCCACCAGACAGAGGTCATAGCCTTTCGTGGGTGCAGAGGTGGTCTTGAGGTGTGAGGAACAGGGTCACGTGGTGACAACAAATGTCTGGTACGCTTGGGAGTGTCATAGAGGACCCACTTTTCGTCACCATTGAGCAAGCGATCAGGTATGGGTGTGTTCAGGTACCGAGTGAGCGAGGACAAACAGGCTGTCACTCGTTGTTCCTTGTTGGCTGCCGACAATTTGTGGGGTATCCAGTTGCTTAACCTGTATGACTTCCCTATCCCGTGCAGGTGCAGTCTGACTGTTTCAGCGGAAACATGGAACCTTTCTGTAAGTTCATCACGCGTTAGACCACTGTCCTCCTCGATGGCTGCTTTCAGCGCCTCGTCATCCAACACGTGTGGTCGTCCACTGCGAGGTTCATCAGGAAGGCTCACATCTCCCGAACGGAGTTTCTGGAATCAGTGCCTGGCGGTGCGTTCGTTCACGGTATTCTCACCAAATGCCTGGCATATGAAGCGAATTGATACTGCAGCTGACAGGCCCACTTTATAGTCATACAACAAACACAAGCGAACAAGTTCCTTCATTACTCCATTTGTCTTTTACAATGGACGAGTTATGACTGCTTTGTGTGAGCACCGTGCCTGTATTACTGAAGGTCGATGGTCAGAATAACTCCCGATCGCTTCGCAGGCACGTATGTCATTTCGTTTCCTATCTGTGAGCGCATGATTATTGGGACGGCAAAAACCTTTTTGGTTGCCTTGTAGTTGGCCCAAGTGTGGATTCAGGTACGCATAACAACAATCTTAAGGTTGAGAAACTAACAATAAATGTTGTTGGGCCAACATAAAAAATTGGTTGGCAAAATAACCAGTTTCAGTTGCAAAACTAACAGTAAAAGTCATTGGGTCAACTGCGGAAATTGGTTGGCATCCCAACCGCTATTTACCAACGATAAATACTATTATAAAACGCTTGGCAACTCAACCCACGTATCCTCAAAGATCACGTACATTTTCTGCTGTTGGGCCAACGGTTTGTGCTACATGGATAACAGCCTTCGAAAAGTACATATGCAGTCGAGTGTAAATAATCGTCTGAACATGTGATCAGTAGTAGAGAGAGTACGCGATAAACGAATATTAGTTGAGCAAATAAACAAAATGTTATGGCCAGTGTTCAAGATAAGAGTAGATGTGGATCCAACACTAAAGAAGCGAAATTCGGTAGGACATAGAGCTTTTCTAGGGTGCATAGAGCTTTTCTATGTGAACGAAGTGTAAAATCTGCACAAGATAAAATAATAGCTGAGCAAAGCAAATACGTTTTATTTAAAAAAAAAAAAAAAAAAAAAAAAAAAAAAAAAAAAAAAAAAAAAAACCGTTACACGTTTTTAGTTTTTAAATAAAACGTATTTGCTTTGCTCTGCTATTATTTTATTTTATCTTTAATTTATAAAAGCAAAGCTTTGATATGGAAAAAATCAACACAGTTTATAATTAGTTACATATAACGGGAATACTATTACGAAAATTAAATCAAGGCTAGTGATACATCATAAGCATAAATTCCGCTCGTAGTTACAAGTCCTACTAATTTCACAAGCTAATACGTTTCATACACAATAAAACCGGTGTAGTCAAATAATAGTTTCTGCGCATGCGTAGTATCCCCCATATTTTCAGATCCTTTTTCTTAACGTGCACATCTCCACATAACTTACTTCTAGACTGCTCTTCGTGTGTGTGTGTTTGTTTGTTTGTTTGCTTTTGTTTGTTTTCTCTCCAGCGTTATTTATCTTCTTTACTATATCTGTAAGAAGCTGAGTTTTCTACATTAGCATCTAGTTTATAGGTAGCATAGTGACATTTCTTTGGCAAACCAGTCACAATGCTCGATTCTCTGTTAATTTCCCTTCTATAAAATTCTGCTTCACTACCCTAGTAACTCAGTTGTAACTTCGAGGGAGAGAAAAAAAACATAAGCAA